>CAUYON010047344.1:0-23686 GCA_963573935.1 Arctocebus calabarensis
TGGGTTCAAATCCAGCCCAGAGCCCTCCAAACAACAATGACGGCTGCAACCAAAAAAAAAAAATGGCTGGGCGTTGTGGCAGGCGCCTGTAGTCCCAACTACTTGGGAGGCGGAGGCAAGAGACTCGCTTGAGCCCAGGAAATTGGAGGTTGCTGTGAGCTGTGATGCCACAGCACTCTACCCAGGGTGACAGCTTGAGGCTCTGTCTAAAAAAAAAAAAAAAAAAAATCACATTATAACAAAGACATCTGTACCAGAATGTTCATTGCAGCCCAATTCATAATTGCTAAGTCATGGAAGAAACCTAAGGGCCCATTGATCCATGAATGGATTAATAAATTGTGGTACATGTATACCATGGAATATTACACAGCCTTAAAGAAAGATGGAGACTTTACCTCTTTCATGTTTACATGAATGGAGCTGGAACATATTCTTCTTAGCAAAGTATCTCAAGAATGGAAGACAAAGTATCCAATGTACTCAGCCCTACTATGAAGCTAATTTATAGGTGTTGTATGAATGGTATAACCCAAATATAACACAAGAATATAGGGAAAGGGGCAAGGGTAGGGAGGGGAGGGGGGAAGTTGGGGCAGAGGGAGGGTAATTAGTGGGGCCACACCTATGGTGCATCTTAGAAGGGTACAGGCGAACCTTACTAAATGCAGAATTCAAATGTCTTTGTATAATAGCTGAGAAAATGCCAGGAAGGCTATGTTAATCAGTTTGATGAAAATAGTTAAGATTGTATATGAAACCAGCACATTGTACCACCTTGATTTCACTATTGTACACAGCTATGATTTAATAATAAAGACAATAAAATAAAATAAAACACACACACACAAAAAGAATTGACTCAAGAATGGAAGAGAAAGTATCCAGTGTACTCAGACCTACTATGAAACCAATTTATAGCTTTCATATGAAGGCTATAACCCAATTATAAGACAAGAATAAGGGGAAAGGGGAGAGGGAGGAGAGGGAGAAGGATGGGTGGAGGCAGGGTAATTGGTGGGACCACACCTAAGGTGCATCTTACATGGGTTGAAGGAGCAGAAGGATGGGCAGGAACAAGGTGAAGGGTACACGTGAAATTTACTAGGTGTAGAATATAAAAGTCTTAGCACAATAACTAAGAAAATACCGAGAAGGCTATGTTAACCAGTTTGATGAAAATATTTCAAATTGTATATAAAACCAGCACATTGTACCCCATGATTGCATTAATATACACAGCTATGATTTAATTTAAAAAAAAAAAAGAAGAAGAAGAATCAATAGTGCTTAAAACAGACAACGTGATCCTATGTAAATTGAACTCCATGTGGGAAGGCCCCTCGGTGGTTGTTTCCAGTAGTAATTTTCACGTGT
The DNA here is from genome assembly GCA_963573935.1 of Arctocebus calabarensis. NCBI lineage: Eukaryota > Metazoa > Chordata > Mammalia > Primates > Lorisidae > Arctocebus > Arctocebus calabarensis. Next base: position 1,378 of record CAUYON010047344.1, read on the forward strand.
GCGTCCTCCTTTTCTCTCTCTGTTGGGTTGATGGAGCAGAAGGATGGGCAGAAATGAAGCGAAGCCTGTAATTCTTCACAGCACAGGCAAACCTACCTTGGCGATAAACTCCCTAAGGGGGAGCGCACCCGAGTATCCCTGTGTCATTCTTGGCCCCTTTTATCCCTTCATTAGATAGTGTCCACTAGCCATGGATGTCCATGTGAAATAACTATAGCTCATGAACATTCATTCATCTAGCAAGGGTCTCGGTGCACGCACATCCAGGACTTGGCCCTGCAGCTGGTCCCTCTAACTCATTCCACACACGAATAGAATATGCGTGTCTAAGTCAGCAGCTGGGGCTCTCTGCTTGGTGTTTGGACTTCACTGTAAACGGAGCCTGTGAGTTCGGCTGCATTAGGTACTTGGTGGTGGAGGAAACAAACATCCCAGGAGAGACAGTGTCAACTGGCCAGACTTGGATAACAGGCCCCACACTTGCCCCTCAAGTTTAACGGGCCCAGACGTCTTCCTTCGCTTTCATCTTCAACTGAGCTGCCTCCTACATCTATTGTGTGGTTCCCCTGCTCTACAGACCTGTTGTAAGACAAGTACACTGTAAAACATTGAGTTTCCATTTTATTTACAGATTACCTGCTGAAATATCTCTGTGGGGTCTGGATGATTTAGCTAGCTGACGTTCAGATCTTTCCCTAGAAGTGATGAGCAAACTGGATCATGACTCCAGTTGAGATTTCTCTCTCACTAATAATTCCATGTAAGTGCTCTTTCTTTCTTTTAGATTTCTGAGCCAACGGAACCGAATTTTGTAAAGGTGACTGGATACATCTGGGTGTCACCATGAAACGAGTTTAAGCAGGGAGATAAAATAATTCTATACATAGAAGGCGAAGTTTCTGAAAACAAGGAGGGAGGGAGAGCGACTGGGACTCACGCGTCTTGGAATGACAAAATGCAGCTGTTGCTGACATCTGCAAAGCCAGCTGTTGGCACTAGGCCTGGCAACGTCTCTGGCTATGCGTGGAGAGTGATGTCTGTTCACTTCCCATAAAATAAGGCTCAGTCAGCATATGTGCTCAAAAGCATTGATCTGGGAGCAAAAGAAAGGGGATTTTGTTAGATAATTGCAAAACTTCATCTCCCTATCCCCACTGAAAAGCTCAAACTTATTGCCCGCCCCCTACAGCTCTTCGTGCCAGAGCACTAACACCTTATTGGCTGTTCACTATGCCGGCTCCTCCCCTATGTCAGGTGCCCTTGTCTTTTGCTCTCTCTTCGCTCTCTTTTCCCTCCCCACCCCCCCCCCGCCATGTGTCTTGTGTCTCTGTCTCTCTCTCCTCCCCCACCTTCTCTCCTCTCCTCCCTTCCCCCCGTTTCTCTCTCTCTCTCCCCTCCTCCTTAATGCTGCCCTGCAGCATCCCCGCCAACAAAGACTTTTCGTACTAGCCTTGGGGTTCTGTGAGGTTTATGCCGGTCAAGTGCCCCCTTTCAGATTTAACCAAAATGCAAATCTTCCCCCCTCCACCAAAAAAAAAATAAATGACAGCTTAATTCATATTATGGCTGAAATACAAAGATTTCTGAAGTCCCTAATTCTTTTGCTCTTACTATTTTCACATACTTGAAACAACCCCCCCCTTCTTTCTATCCAGATTTACGTCCATAGCTAAAAACTCAGAGAGCAGTTAGTGTTTCATCATTCGTGGATTTGATAATAACACTACCTGTCATGTGTAGAGTGCTTTTTAATTTACAAGGCACTGTCATACAGATTACCACGTTCAAGTGTGGAAGTGCCTTTATGAGGCTGGTGTTGTCGTCCCATTGTACAGATGAGAAAACTGAGGCCCAAGGTGGGGATGACAGGTTTGGTGACTTGTCCTCAGTCCACGGAATTAATTGGCAGAGCTGGTGTGAGGGCTCAGGGCTCAAACAACCCATGCTGCTCTTTCCTCACACCCAGGTATTGCATTTTGCTTTGACTACTGGCATATCAACATACCACTTTGAAATTCCCCTATGGACCTATCTGATGACATAGGAGCAGTAAAATAAAAATTGTGTATTAAGACATGTCCTCTGCTCAATATCACCTTATCTTGTAGAATATGGGTCTTCATTCAGTTCTCCTGCTGGGAAATATCTGCCCTTCACTTGGCGGAAGAGACAATTGCCTCTCTAAAAGGTCTTACATGGGTGTCAGAAGGGCCCCCTCTGCTGAAGCTACTCCCCCATCCAAAGCCCAGTGTCTGAAAATCCACCTGTATTGTGGATGTCTTACTCATTGGGTCTCTTTTTAAATGCAAATGTTTGTGGCCAGGATGACACATGGATTTCATTCCTGCTCAGGGTCACTCCCTTCAACTGCATTCCAGGAGGGACATCTGGGGCAGCCTGGAGTCCTGGTCCTAAAAAGGGAGTGGCAGGCAGTGAGGAAGAATGAATTGTAAGTAAGTACAATTGTTTCTGAAAATATTCCTCTTGTTCAGTTCTGGGGAGCCTGGACTGCAGCCCATGCCCAAGCTATTTTTGAGGGCCCGGCCCCACCTCTGTGACTACCAGGGTGGGGAGAGGACAGGGCCACTGGCAGGAGGTAGCCTGGGTTCCCTGGGATCCAAGCTCAGTGTTCTCTCTTCTCACTTCACCTGCAGGATCAGCGGGCTGGGAGCATAAGGGGTGCTGGTGAGACAGGGCCACACACACTACCCCAGCCCGCGCAGTGACTTCCAGAGTCCTCTGGCTATGGAAGCCAGACGTGGTGACCTCCTTCATGTGTCTGACAAATCCCTGGGTTGCTCTCAGTACAGTGATTAATGTGCACATTCCGTCAAACAAGTGTAGAGGCAGGAACTTTCAGGGGAAGTGATTCCTGTGTTTGTCTTTCACTGGTGATGTGAAAGCACAGGGATTAAGGTTTAAACTGGGACCTCCGTCCTCTCCTGCTCTTTTGGGAGTGGCTGTTCTGAGCATGGAGAAATCTGGAATCCTTTGCTTAAGCTATGAAGGCTAGGAATAAGCTGCTTTTGCTACTTGTTTATTTTACATACAGAGTTACATAATCTATATGTCCTAATTTTCCTTTGATTGGGGGGGGGGATTTGCTAATAGATCCAAAAATAATTGTGTTGGCCCATTTTTCATGTGAAAACAGTGATTTGAGTCTGATTTCATGTGTACAAGACACAAGGGATTCTGGAATAAAAGGCAACTTCTGGGAGCTTGTCTTCCATACTTTACTTCCCAAATTGAAAGTGGTTTTGGCTCCTCCCATTTGTAGCTTTGCCTCATTGGTATGAATTAGAAATTCTTTTCTCCAAAGTCTGCATCCATCAAAGAGGGAGGAAGGGTAGAGGATGGCAGGAGAAGAAAGCCCCTTGCATAAGCAACTATGCACACAGCATCATTGGAGAGATGGCAAACTTTCCTCCCCCAAACTCTAATTGCTCCTGATTCTGATCTATTTATCACTGATTTCCAAGTTAGAGAATGCCAGGGATTCCAAAGCGATCACCTCAATTCCACAATTTCTCAGTAACAAACCCTGCTTTGGCGAAAGCTGGTCATAGAAGCAGGATGATATTGGATGGAGAAGACAGAGAAAGAACTCTTCTCTGTACCAGTAGCTGAGGCTTATTGTCATGTAGTCTTAAAGTAGGACAGGATATTTAGAATAGTGTGCCCTGTGGAAATGCAGGAAACATGGGCCATCACTGGAGTGTGATTAAGTACATAAAAATAAAGTTCCGTGGAGGCTTTAGTTGGTTGAAGATGCTGTAACAAAAATACCTGAAACTGGATCATTTATAGATAATAGAAATGTATTTCCATACAGTTCTGAAGACTGGAAAGTTCTAGAAGTTGCTAGAAGGTCCCATTCTCTGCTCCATGGATGGTGCCTCCTGCTGTGTCCTCACTCGGCGTAAGTAGGCAGAAGGTTAAACAGACTCCCTAACTTCCTTAGAAAGGGGCACACATCCCCTTCATTGGATCCCTGGTGACCCAGTCACATTAGGAATTAAGTTTCCCCATAAATTTTGGAGAAATACAAACATTCAAAGCTCAGCAATGTAGTAACCAGCCTTCTAAAGATATCCCCCACAGATAGAATTTTAGCTGTTGATCCTTAACATGAGAAGTAAATTTATTTTAGTCTAACTTTGAAATTTTGAACCTTCTCATCCCAGCCACCACGTCCCCTCTAGCAGGTCTGAGACGCTGGATACTGATGAAGACACTCAGAACAGACAGATGCGTCTGAGACTGACACGTTGACTGTATTCTGTGTGCTGGGCACAGTGCTAAGAGCTTTCCGTTCACATCTTGTTTAGTCTTCAGAACAATACTGTGTGGTAGTTTCTTTTTGTACAATTCCTTTTTTAATCGTGATAGGTGTTGAAATGAGTTTATAGGGGAGTACAAGGTCGTTTGAGGAGGAAATTTGCCCATGGTGTGGTAGACAGCACATACCAGGATCATCCACTTTTGCCTGGGTCTGCGTCTAAGAGTCTGATGACTAAATAGGGATCTCCCCAAAAGAGCTTCTGGGAGAGAAGAAAGAAATGCATTTATCCTTCCTCCATGGAAGGGAGCCTGAAGAGAGTGACAGTCTTTCATTAGAATTCGGCCAAGAATTTCATGGCAAATATTGAAACAATGAATGGGAAATTTGTTCATTATTCTCCCAGCAGACTTCCCAATGAAAGAACAGTTCAAATACCTCCTTCCCAATGAATCCAAAGCTCTGTGAAAGAAAGGCTTGTTCCTCCTACTGTTTCTTCCCATACCCCCAAGTGAGTTTGGGGAGGCTCTTGAGGAAACTGCGTGGGATTGATTGAGAAGAAACAGATTGTTTCTGGGATTCTAAAAGATGCCGATTCCTCTCAAATTAGGCCAAAATTATTCTTGGTTCACAGCTTAGCTTCAAAACTGGCAAGTCAGAGGGAAACTGGTCTGGCCCAGACTTTCCTACCCAGCTGGATGGAGCCCAAGGTTTGGCTTCTCAAGGCAGCTGGGAAATGGCCTTTCATTAATCCATGTCCCTTTGGGCCACATCCCACACCTGTTATCCTGGAGGGCATCAAAAGCGAGAGAGTGGGCAAAATAATTGGTCTGAGGCTGGTAATTATCCAGTAGTGACGCACCTGGATCATAGCCGGCCAAGTGGAGCCTCCTTCAGGTGGGTTTCGGGATTTCTGCCTCCCTTGATTCACCAGAAGCAAACAGCAACCTTCACTCTCCTCTTGGCCGTTTCTCCCACCGCTCACTCCACACACTTCTACTGCTTATAATTTTTACTACCTGAGAGAAAATTTAAACCAAATTTGCAACTGTTAATCTTCAAAGAGGTGAGTTTTACAGTTGACTGATCTAACGCATGAGGCTTCGTGCTCCAAACTGACCCGGTCTGTTTTAGTCAGAAATACTTAGGTCCTCTGGAAAATTTCCCTGGGGCACCCGCATGGTGATTTTTTCCAGAGCTGAAAGAGAGAATCCCTGGGTACCTAAGGGGGTCTTCCTGAAGGCTCAATGAGCCAATTGAGGAGCAAGAACAGCACCAGGCACATCAGAAACAGCCAGTGGAGGTTGGCTATCGTCAATGTCAGCCACCCGACCCTCTTTAGTTTACCACTCAAGAATGTAAAGTGACCTTCTCAAGATCATGCAGAAAGCCAGTGGCAGAGTTAAGACGGAGGCCCAGACTCATGGTTCTCTTTACGTGTTGTTCCTTCCAACAGCCGTGTATGAAGTTCTCCGTTCTGTACTGACACCCCCCCAGCTGAAGACACGAAAGTAGATCTATGATCAAGATCCCCCATTTAAGGAACAAGAATCTTGAATAACAGAATCATCTTAGAAACAGGATTTTACATTCCATTAAGCCAAATGTGGATGTGGAAATCTGAATTTCCTTAAAATCGTAACAAGAAAACTTGGCAAGGCGGCGGAGCAATTGGGGAGTTTGCATTCTACTGTCCTTTCTTTAGAAAGGGATGGAAGCTCCCCTGGCACGGGTCACACATGGGGTGCCCTATAGGCAATTACAATAGTTGTCACCTTCACCTTTAGAGTCTGACAAGAGGAAAGGGCAAGTGGGAAAACGTTCCAGCTATGGATAGGGAAAGGGGGATTGAATTATGGAAGTTGGTGGTAGGACAGGCTGTGCCTGTCTGAGTTGAATGTGTTTCTCCAGCTTCCTTCGTCCTCCAGATTTAGAATTCTTTTTCACCTGAGTTTCTATTCATCAGGCCGAGCTTATATAACTAGTTTAGTAGAAAATACTTAAAGGGAAACCAGTCTTCATTCATTCATTTATTCATTAAGCCTATTGGGTGCCATGTGTCAGCAGGTGTTGGGAGCAGACATGGTTCTATTAAGGAAATTTCCCTGGGAGCCAAACAGGTGAAGGGGAGGCTGCAGTCCCACCAGCTCACTTGGCCCAATTCGGCATGTGCGCTGTGGGTGCTATGACCATGCCTGTGACACCATAGGGGCATGCAGCTACCCCCCTGTCCTTGCTCCTAACAACCTGCTCCATCTTTCTGAGTCTGGCCCCTCTGTGTGGTGCTAGGTGATAACCAACTGAGCTAACATATGTGAAAAGTGTTTTGTGACTTGGGGAAGCATGCACCATTGTGTGAGCGATGGTGTCTCTAGCGTGGAAAATTGAGGGTATGATCGTGAGAACCCAAGGCATATATCTCTTTTCAGCTTCACCTGTTTATATATTTTAGGTGAGAGTGATAAATGGGTAACAATTTGAGTGTGTGGTAAACTTTGTGAAAATGCAAGGGAAAGGAGATTTGAAGGACAGCTAGGAAACTAACACCCAGCCCCCTCTCCTGGCTCCCCACTGTGTCCGATGGAACTTGCAAGTCTCACCACTGGTGCTCGGGGAAAGCAACATTTGCCTTGTTCCTATTCTTGTGTTTTTTAATGAAAACCTTTATTTAAGGGAGTCTGTTGCTGCAGATCTGCCTAAAACTCATGGATATCAGCTTGATGAGGAGCAGAGGAGCTGGCATTCACATCAGAACACACAGTCCCCCATGCCCCACCCCTGCACTCCCGCACCCCTCGTTCCTCTGCCCAGGGTCCTTCTGGCACAGGCACCACCATGCCAGGACATGCATGGCAGGGAAAGGACTAGACACTTGGAGACACTTTCCTACCACCAGCAGGTAACCAGGGTTCACTCCATGCCAGTCATTGTGCTCCGTGTGGAGGGTGCCAAGAGGATGCTCTGAGGACAGTCTTTGAAAAGCCCACCATCCTGGGAAGACAGGACTGGACTGATCATTTCAAAATAAGGCCTAATGCACCATGCCAAAAGGTATACGTGGGCTCCTTTCTAGCAGGTGGTCTTCTAGGAAGATGAGACCTGAATTGAGTCTTAAAGAACTCTCAGGAGTAAGGGAGGGTCAGTTGAGTAGCGGCTGGCATAGACAAAGATGCTGGGGAATGAGATGAGGGGAGGCAGGGTAGCGGGACCATACCTGCCATTGACATTGCTGTTGCTTAAGTTCAAAGCCTAGGGAGATTCGTGAGAGATAAAGCTCCCCAGGAATGGTAGGAGGAATATGCAAAATCCAAGGATTTTTACTGAAGCTGATAGAAGGCAAACATCTGGGTAAACCAGCTGTAGAGTCCAAGACATCCAAAAGTTCACATCAGTCTTGGTGAATTCTGTTATCACTTTGTGCCTTTTATATGTTATGTGATTCGTGTGGGGTCTGGAAAAGAAGCTTCAGGGTGAGTGCTGGTCCAACTTACAGCAGGGGCAGAGATTCTGGAATAATCCAACTGAAGCCTGTTTGACATGTCCTCAAAAACACTGTCCTCTGGAGACCCATGGATGTCTAAAAGTCCCTTTCAAACTTATTGGTATATTTGTTTAACGATGAATTGCATTTTTACTAAAGAATTCAGTAAATCTGCAATGTATAAGAACCTTGTATTTTTTCCAGAGAAAAATAGGTACATGTTTACTTTTAGAATATTTGAATGACACGGACAAGTCTGAGAAATAAAACTTAGCTGCATTACCAACTGGTGCTATTTTATTTCCATAACATATATTTTTATTATTTCCCTCTCTAAACTTGAAATTATGGAGTGGATGTTGTCTACACTTTGAACGTTCACACAGAGGCAGTGGGGGTGCCGGTTACCATTTTATTACCTCTTGGCTTCCAATTCGTCTTTCCTCGCTGCATTCACGGTACTGGAGCGGGTCCCTGTAGACATTTTTCTGGTGACAGCTGGCTGGGTGTTAGGGCTTCATGAGAGACGGTCTGGGGTGATACTTCAAGGCCCAACAGGAGGAAGGGGTTTCTCCTCCCGTTCCTGACCTTGCAGCTCCAAGTTTGTGAGAAGGAGGGGTGGCACCGCTCAGCTCGGAGTCTTGCATCAACAAGCTCTGCCCTCTGCACCCTCCAGCAAGTTTCTTCACTACCCAGGGGCCATTCCTGGGGACCAGCTCCCACTTGCCGCCTCTGGAAGTTTCTCCACCACCTGTCGGGCTGCTCCCATAACTATTTCTGAACCACATCCTCTGGCCTCTTTGACACCAGTGGACTGATTCTTACCCTTACAGGGCGTGGGTTTTTAGTACCTTCTTCCTGCTCTCTGAATGTGCTACTTTTAAACCCCTTAGAGTTCATTTCCATTTCTTTTTGTAATTAACCATCTTTTGTAAGTTCACACATCTTTGTATTAAGTTTTTCCTGTTAAAGTTATTGGTGTTGGACCCTACCTAATAGAGAGGGGAGAGAGGAGAGAGATGTTGTGAGCAATTTAGGAGAAAAGAACTGTTCCCTTTCTCTTCTCTACAAAGTAGTCTCTCTCTCTTTCTCTCCTTCCCAAAGGCCACTAGTTTTCTGCATTTTTTGTTGTTGTCGTAGCCCAGGTTTCCCAGAAAGCAGATCTGTGTACCAAAGCTATGCTTCCTTAGTAAGTGCAATCCCCCGGAGCTAGAGTAAAGGGCAGAGGGCATTAAATCAGGGAAGGGAGTAACCTCAAGGTAAAGAAGCACAATCAGGCTCCCTGCCTCCAAGTGTGACTGATTGCTGACCCCTGCCGAACCTTCAAGAAGTGACATAAACTGCTTTCTGCTCCCCACTGGTTCCAGCGACCGAACAGGTGCCCAATTCACATTGAAGTCACTCACTGAGCACAATGTCTTCACTAAGAAATACAATGTTGCATCTTTGATTATATTCTCCAAGTAAATTATTTAAAATGTATTTGGCTGGGCGCTTGCCTGGCACTTGGAAGGCCCAGGCAGATGGATTGCCTGAGCTCACTGGTACCAGACCATCCTGAGCCAGGGTGAGACGCCATCTCTAAAAAACATAGCTGGGCATTGTGGTGGCACCTGTAGTCCCAGCTACCTGGGAGGCCAAGGCAAGAGGATCACTTGAACCCAAGAGTTTGAGGTGGCTATGAGCTAAGATGCCATAGCACTCTACCAAGGGTGACCAAGTGGCAGGCACCTGTAGTCCATTTTCTTTTTCCAAAAAAAAATGTATTTGCTGAGTCAAATCATAGGGAATGGCTATCTCTAAACAGAAATTCTACTAGAAGTTTCAGATTACCAGAATTCCATATTTCCAGAGCACTCGGGTTAGTAGAAATTGTATGTTTGCTATGTTTTCTCAGTTAAATACTTCAGTTGTAAGACTGATGTGTCATTTATTTAACAGCTAGCTTTGTAGGGGGTAGAGGAATAGGGAGTAATTCTTTGGAACTACCAAAGAATATACATTCAAACAGAATTTGCTGATTAGTTTACATTTATCTGCAAAATTCTAGGCCACTTTATTTTTCAACATCACAACGTTGGAGTTGATCTACCCTCAAATTCTTAAGGCTCTTCTGAATCACTTTTGACCAGTTGCAATTATGTAATTCATGGGGTTCTGACAAGCACCAAATCTTTGCAGGATGGAATGGCAGGAAACAAGAGTCGCTAGGCTGGAGAGCACATCATGTTCTTAAGAAAGTGTACAGCCAGCTCAGCAGAGCTGGGGGACCTGCCGTCTCCTTCTTGGCAGTGTCGGTGCTGCAGCAGCCCGCTGAAGAACCAGCAGGCTGGATTGCAGGCAAGGAGGGGGGCCTCCAACCCCCACCGGAGGCTCCAATAGCCAAAAAGGCCGGACAAATGCCGAGGAGACACCTATGCCTTGGTGTCCCCTTCGCTTTACACTTAGGACTAAATGTGGAACCCCCATTTCCTATGCCTAGGTCAATTTCATGTGAATTTCCTAGGCCTCAATTCCATGAATGAACTGTGTCCATTCATTGAAACATTCATTCACCTTGCCCCCTGCGGAAGGGACTGTGTTCATTCCTTTCCTGGCCAAGGAACCCATGAGACTTATATATATCCTGAGACTAAAAGCCTGAAGGGGGAGACGGGGAAAGACCAGAGAAAAACGGAGAGAGCTTTTCTTTCCCCACTTGAGTTTTCTCTCTCTACCAGGAGCTTTAGTGTTTTCTGTATTCTTTTCTGTAAATAAATTCTGTCTTACCACTGGAAAAAAAAAAAAAAGAAAAGAAAATGCCATGAAGGCTTTGTTAAACAGTTTGATGAAAACATTTCAGATTGTATATGAAACCAGCACATTGTACCCCTTGATTGCACTAATGTACGCAGCTGCGATTTAATAAAAAAAGAAAAAGTAAAAAAAATAAAAAAGAAGAAATTCATAAACCATATATCAATAATATCATTTTTCTTTCTTTTGTGAATCATTATTAGTTATGAATGGGTACAAATGAGATATAAATTAGAAGAATTAATATGAAAAACACTTGTGGTATACTTTGGGACAACTACACACTTACCTGCTCACCTGCATACAAAAACTGATGCTATGTGCAAGAATTGCAAAGCAAGCATCCAATGTACTCAATATTAAATGTACTCAATATTAATATGAAACTAGGCTCAGCACCCATAGGATAGTGTTAAGTGTCCGGCCACATGCACTAAGGCTGGTGGGTTTGAACCCAGCCTGGACCAGCTAAACAACAAAGACAACTGCAACAAAAAAATAGCCAGACATTGTGGAAGGTGCTGGTAATCTCAGCTACTTGGAAGACTGAGGCAAGGGAATTGCTTAAGCCCAAGAGTTTGAGGTTGCTGTGAGCTGTGATGCCAGAGCACTCTACTGAGGGTGACATAGTGAGTCTCTCTCTCTGTCTTTCACACACACACTATATATAAAAATATTTATATGTATATAAATATGAAACTAATAGATGAACAACTCCATGCACATTGAGAGAAAAACCCACTTAAATTCATAAGGAGGTGTATGGTAAGCTCCCATTTATCAGATAGAATGTAGGGTATATGGCATACGTCCTGAATGTAAGGCTCAAATGCAAGTTGGACTTTGCATAATAGATGCAAACAACGTAACTTCATTTTATGCACCCTTATGTTAATCTGAAATAAAAAAAAATTGAATCTATGTGAACTCTGTCCTTATAAAATTTGCCCTTAGGTTTTGATGGAAAACTGGGTAATCCATACAATTCGCTGTGTGTTAATATAGTATAAAGTAATATGTGCATATTTCAATATGATGTCTATTTCCATCAAAGAGTTTCATATTAAGTTATTTATTTCATATTAAGTCATTTTAAGTTATTTAGTTATCCAGAAAAGGAAAAATGACAATAGGCTGATTAGTTGAAAGAGGCTGAATTGAATTGCTGAGGTTTGATAAACAGGAAAGTTGAAGAAGCCTGGGGGGCAAGCAGGAGAGGAGAGTCTCAGGAGAGAGCATCCCAACCATTGTTCTGCAAACAAATTTCTCTACTGTTAGTGATGTTCCTACTTCATAAAATAAGGATTTGTTAGTATATATGGCAGAGACTTTTTTTAATTTAAAATATAAGTATTATTTAGTATTTTTGGAGTATTTCCCAAGAAAATTATTCTTCAGCTCTTACTCCCTTCAAGAGTATAATATTTACTTTAGCTAAATGTGAATAATTTTTATTTTTTATTTGTATTTTATCATTGAGGATTCATTGAGGGTACAAAGAGCTAGGTTACACTGATTGCATTTATTAGATAAAGACCCTCTTATAATTATGTCCTGCCCCCAAAAGTGTACCACACAGTGTCCCCCACCCCATCTCTCCTTCCCTCTCTCTCCTCTCCCCTTTCCCTGCCCACCCTGTGTATTATGTCATTAATTGTCCTCACATCAGGATTGAGTACATAGGATACTTCCTTCTCCATTCTTGTGATTCTTTAGTAAGAATAATATGTTCCACTTCCATCCAGGTTAATCCAAAAGATGTGAGGTCTCCATCTTGTGTAGTGGCTGAATAGTATTAAATGCAAACAATTTTTAACACATTAACTGCCACATGAGTTATGAACTACTATTCAAGTTTTCACATTACTTTTTAAATTACTAATTGTTAAGTTTCTACATTACTTTTTTCTTCTTTTTTTTTTCATTGTTGGAGATTCATTGAGGGTATAAGAAACCAGGTTACACTGATTGCATTTGTTAGGTAAAGTCCCACTTACAATCGTGTTTTTCCCCCCAAAAGGTGTGGCACACAACAAGACTCCAGCCCCCTTGCTCCTTCCCTCTCTCTGCTCTTCCTTTCCCCCCACTCTCCCATTCTATATTACTTTTTAACTGATATATGTTTAAGGATCATTTAGTTTTCAAAGTTTTTACTCTATTTTTACAATAAAAACACCATGGCCCTGAGGGGAAAATTTTTTTTTAATTTTTTTGTGTTATGGCAATGTGTTAAAGTAGTCATGAAACATCTAAGGTCTAACTGTTCATATAAGTTGAGTAGGAAGTGTTTCCCAAATTACATTATCTAAAGATTTCTTGTAACATTTATAACAGAAAACAATAGCTCTTTGTTAACAATTTTTTAGATTAATAATACCTCCATCCACCACCAGCAGATAACAATAAAAATTCAGGATTAATAATAAAATTCCAGAACTGCAATTTAAATCACAGACAACTTTAAGGCCACCCTGTAAATTTTAAGATGATGAATTTCTACTTTTGGTCCCATATTCTAGGTTAGATAATATTAATATAATGTAACCATCCAAAAATCAGTAAATACACACCAACATCTTTGGTTTTAAAGGGAACACCCCTACACTGCTGCTGCGCAGTAGTACGTTCCTTTTGGAAGAATGTTTGGCGAATACTCAGAGATCTAAAAATAGACCTGTCATTCAATCCTATAATTTCTTTACTAGGTATATATTCAGAAGACCAAAAATCACATTATAACAAAGACATTTGTACCACAATGTTTATTGCAGCCCAATTCATAATTGCTAAGTCATGGAAGAAGCCCACGTGCCCATCAACCCACGAATGGATTAATAAATTGTGGTACATGTATACCATGGAATACTGTGCAGCCTTAAAGAAAGATGGAGACTTTACCTCTTTCATGTTTACATGGTTGACGCTGGAACATATTCTTCTTAGCAAAGTATCTCAAGAATGGAAGAAGAAGTATCCAATGTACTCAGCCCTACTATGAAGTTAATTTATAGGTTTCATATGAGGGCTATAACCCAACTACAGCACAAGAATATGGGGAAAGGGGCAAGGGAGGGGAGGGATGAGATTGGGGTGGAGGGAGGGTAATTGATGGGGCCACACCTACCAATGTGGGTGGATCTTAGAAGGGTACATGTGAACCTTACTAAATGCAGAATACAAATGTCTCAATACAATAACTAAGAAAATGCCATGAAGGCTATGTTAAAAAGTTTGATGAAAATAGTTCAGATTGTATATGAAACCAGCACATTGTACCCCTTGCATTGCTGATTGTACACAGCTATGATTTAATTTTAAAAAATCAGTAAATACAAGGTATTAGAAAAAGAAAAATAAGAATAAAATGTAACTCATCAGGAAGATTATGGCCAGAGACTCCAGTAACTGGGAGTAGTATGAACAGAGAGTTATGAGAAATCAAAGCATTTTTGGGAAGGAAAGATTATTCATGATTACTAAGGAAGAATATGTATGAGAACCAAATGACCAGATATATGTGTAAATTTGGGGGAAAGAGTGTGTATTTATGTACACACATTTTCTGAGAAATCTGTAATAACTTTGCCAAGCAATAGATAAATGTTGAAGAATTTTATTTAACAAATTATTTTGTTTTTCATCGTGTAGATAGATTACATACAGTATGGTGATGGCAATTTTAGGTTCAATTTGAAGAAGGTGTGAATCCAGATATGATAACTCATTAAAAGGATTAATTTTATAATTTAGAGAAGAGGTGACGATCTTAGATGGAAAAGAAGATTTAGGTAGACTAAGGGAAATCCATAGAGAGGTTAAGGATGCTTATTTCTAGCTTTTGATGCTGATAGTTATAATATATATTAAAAATTAATAAAGTCTTATTTTAAACTTTGAGAAACAGATATTTAGTATTATGTTATTCACTTTGTAATCTAGTTTGGGCAAGCGTAGTAAACATTTTTGTGGAATGTCCCACAGCAACAGATCTTAAATATATGACTATACTTCTAGGCAGATATGAATAACTGGTCTGAAGATGTAAACTTAGTATTCATTAACATATTGATAAGAAATCAAAACTGGAGCATGGAAATGAATCAAAATAAATGAGTGAAGAATTTAAAATGAAGAGAAATGAATATATGACCTTGGAATTTGAGCATATAAATACAAAAGGGAAAATAGGGGTTACACAAGAAAACATAGAAAATAAAAGGAGAAAGGTAGGAAAACAGCTATTGAACATCTTGATCTATTTTTTCCATAATATTACCTGACTGCATACAACATAATTTTCTTCATCATCATTTCATCTATCAGGGTGAGGATAGTTTGTTTATTTTGGGTTTTTTTTTTTTTTTTGGTTCTGCCTAGTTCTAGTATTCCATGATAAATGTGGAAAATATATTTGAATAATTCAAATTCTGATGAACAAACTGGAAATTAATTAGTTGACAACGTATAGAAACTAACAAATTTCCAGTTAAATTACCTGTCAAATGGTTTCATCATGTGTTTTATCTGTACTTCGTCCTGGATTCTATTATTTTTGTTCACTTGTTTTGCCTTTGTTTTTTTATCCTTTGTCATGTGTTGCATTTTCACAATTTCTTGTTGAATTCTAGAAATCATGTGTTGAACACTAGAGACTGAGGTACTTTGTAGGCCTGGAACTGGCGCATGTCTTCTGGCACTAGGCCCGCAGTGGCCAAGACCAATCTTGCCTGGAGTTGCACCAGCGTTGCTGTGGTTGTCATAATGGTTGTTTGTAGTATACCAGAGGCTTCAAAGGTTTCATATACATCAAGTAAAACTTGGAATTTACAGTGGAGTCTGGTTAGCCAGAGCATGTTTCTCAATTCTGGTTTCACCATCTGATGAAAGTCTCTCCTCTATGTACTTTTTGTAACTGTCCCTGGAATATTTCTAAATACTGCTCTTTGCAGGTTTGCCTGGTTGTGGGTGGGAGTCCTGGAGGCTTCTGCGTTGTTCTGGTTAAGACTCAGTCTCAGGCAGGCACTGCGTCTTGGCATTTTGGAGGTGAGTTCTTCTTGTTTCTGCTCCTGCCGTAGCTGTAGCTCTGTGTTCAGTACATATTCTTGGCGTTTTCATTTTTAAGTTCCTTCCCCACGGCTGCATTTGTTGTGTGCCCTTGCCCGAGGGTGATAGTATCTGCAGCCTTACACTTCTTCTTCAATAAAAATTGATTCTTTTTATAATCAATCTACCATACACATAAAATTCTAAAGTCAAAAATCAATGACTGTCAGTATATCTCATCAATTATATCAATCGAAAATAATGGGAAAGGGTTTGTGGGTAGGAAATTTTTGGTTACTTAGAGTGTAATAAATACATGGATAAATTCTTGCTAACTTGAAATTTTCTTCATCGGTTGATGTATATGCATTACATTTGTGAATAAAAAAACCAACATGGTTTTCACATGCATGTTAAGTCTTCCATTTCCTTTTAATGTCCATGAGCAATATTTCTGAGACTCCCAGGAGTCTCACAAATAAATCCGCTCACATCTTCCTCTCTATATTCCCCTGAGCATATTTCTAGTACAAAATTCTTTCAGGAACATGCAGTTTTCTCCCCAGCAGTGTGATCTCCTCAGCGCCTAGGTACTACTCTTCTCGTGTTCCTGAGAAGAAACCTACTTCCCTGCTGAGAGTCAGTTCAGAGTTACCGAATATGCAAAAGTCTCAAATAAGACTCATTTCCATTCAGTCTCCACTTCAGCTGAGTCCTGCTATATTCTGAACTAAAACTGGAAAAAGTATCTCAAATACGTATCTCACATTTTAATCTAGACCAAAATTTGCACTGCTTTATACCTTATCTTCCGTATGTGCCCTTCAGATTGTCTGGGTAAAACAGACAATATTTTCCTAGTCTTCCCTTTTTTGAGCTGCTGTATTAGCTAAAGGGCCAATATAAGGACCACATTTCATGGTATTTTTTCTATATCTACCTCTCTCACATTCTGGATCTCATATGTTTCTGCACAAAACTTACTCACTTCCATAAAATTTAAAAGTTTCTGTTACTGAGCGGCGCCTGTGGCTCAAAGGAGTAGGGTGCTGGCCCCATATACTGGAGGTGGCGGGTTCAGACCCAGCCCCTGCCAAAAACTAAAAATGTTTCTGTTGCTAAGTTTCTAGATCATAAGAAAGGTTCAAACAGTATCTTACCGCATGTGGAAAAACTTACTGCAATTATAAGTCATTACAAAAGTTTTCAGATACACAAAAGTCCATGTAAAATCTGTGCAGAGAGAAACAAATGAAGCTCTCCCAGCAATACTAATAAGCTAAGCAGGTCAAAACTTGCATGGGTAAATCCAGAAAGGAGCTGTTGACTGTTTCTCAGAAGCAAAATAATGAACCAAAGCATACTCTGTCTCAAAATTTTCATAGTGAACCACATATTATTAATGTGATTATTACTAAACAGAATGTGAAATATTTAAGTAAATAGTATTTGCTTCAATAATTTATTTATTTAAATGATGCATCAAATACTTGGGAGGCTGAGGCAAGAGAATTGCTTACACCCAAGAGTTTGAGGTTGCTGTGAGCTGTGATGTCACTGCACTCTATTGAGGGTGACAGTGTGAGACTCAAAAAAAAAAATGCATCTTTTTTTGTTCAACATTCCTATTTTTATAAGAAATAGTAGGGGATTTTTCTATGATATTACATCACATTTTATACGGTGAAATAATAGTGAATCAATATGTGTCATAAGTTTACCATCCATCATAATTTATTCCAAACCATTTTTTAACGATATTTAAAATATTGAAAGATCTTAAAATTAATGACAATTTGACAAATTACAAAATTCCTTCATCAAGTGGATTTTATGAATTGTAAGCACCATGATCGCAAACAAAATACAGGCAAATAAAATAGATTTGGGTATGTAGTTGAAAAGTAGATTATTAGCATTAAACACATAAAGATTATTTTAAATGGTAAATATTACTATTTGTTTAGGGAACTAGCAGAGAGGTTATCCAAGAATGAGGGTAGGCAAGATTAAACATAATGTGATTGTCACAGCCAGGGACGCTACAGCTCCTGGCACCGCACGAGAGAACCAGGCAGGACACGGATCGAAGTGCTATCTTGCAAGAGGTGGGTTAACCAGAGGTGCAGGAGAGCACGGAGCCCCCTCTGCAACTCTGTGGAGATTAAGGTAATTACATATGAGGGCTGCATGCACAAGGATGCCACCTGCTCTTGACTCACGTGTTCTTTCCCCACCACCCCCATGAAGAAGCACTAAGCATCAATGTTTAACACCTGCTTACTAACAAATGTCCCATCTTCTTTCATTCTGGAACACTGAGTTACTTGGGGGATTTCCCTTAAGTCACAAAACATCTCTAGGCTTGCCAGGAGACTGTCCTGTTCTCAGCATTCCCTTGTAATGTGATAAGAATCAGTAACTGTCCTTGCAAGCCTGGTGTCCATTCCTCTACATGTGGTTCTATAGATTAATAAGATACTGAGGGTGAAGGGGAAATATGTTTTCTATAATTAATGATGTAGTGTCACCTGTCTTTATTATCCTTGGTGCTACCATGCTTTCAATATGACATTTTATGATACATCACAAGGTTGGACAAACCAGCAGGTTACTTAAAATATTAGAAAAATAGTAATGTTTAATAAATACCCTATATTCATTCCATAATTACAAATGTAATAGTTTTAAGCATTAAAAAGTTTTTATCAGATATCTACTATATGCAACTCTATTTTTTGTTAGCTAGAACATATGATGAAATATTAATATAAAATTTTGGTGAATTGTACTATGAAGAAAAAATAATGCAAGGTATAGGGATAGATAGCAGTGGGAGAGTAAAGTTACATAGTACACTTAGGAAATGCTTCACTACAGAAATGTTTTTTAAAAATGTTTTTGGAGTAGACAATGATTAAACAGATAGATAGACAGTACCTAGGGGTCAGCTGATATGGATCCTGTCTATATCAAAATAAACACATAGGATTGTGTTGTAAGTATAAAGAAAACAAATGGAGGTTTTGTGCAATGGTCAATATAGTCATACACATACACACGTGCACAATATATATGTGTGTATATATACATATATAATGTATATGTATCTGTAACATTTTTCAAAGAGTCATTGTAGCAATGCAATAGTCCCTGTATAGATTCAAGAGTGGAAACAATTAAAATATTTAAAAAGACACTAGACTAGAATACACATGATGATGACTTTGCTAGAATGGCTGAGGCACTGGTGACAGTGACTAGATTTGAGATGTGTATGTTATATTGGGTAGAATAATTTGCAGATGTATCATGTTTAGAGTATAAGAATACAAAATAAACCTAGGATATGTACCCTAAACAAGTGGGTAAATAGCCTTGTAACTGAGTTGGGAACCTTGAAAGAGGAGTAGTATTAACGTGAGAAATAAAGCAAATTTGAGTTTTACAAATATTAATTTTGATTTATCTAGTAAATATCTTAGTGACAATGTCAAGAAGATAGATGGATAGATAGGCCTAGGTTTCAAGGCATGTTTGAGGTTAGACATAAAATATGGAATAGCAACTAAACAGATGTTGTTTAAAGCCACTGGGATAGTTGATAGTTTTCATAAATTATTTAGATGCCTGTTAACAACTTGAATATTGAGGGATGGGAACATGAAAAAGGTCTGGCAAGCCAGTCTGAGAAGGAGCTATAAATTATGCCGCATCAAAAGAGCATCCAGAATAGATTTTTGGTGATGCAGACGACTCAGACTTGGTTTACTGTTGCTTTCACTTCAGTTTATTCTCAAACCAACAAACATTGGAAGAGACTAATATGAAAGAAGAATGTAAATCTCGGCCAGGAGGGACACCTAATGTCTGTAATCCTAGAACTCTGGGGGGCCAATGTGGGTGGATTACTTGAGCACAGGAATTTGAGACCAGCCTAAGCAAAAGCAAGATCCAGCCTCCACTAAAAATAAAAAAAACAGCCGGGCATCATGGTGAGCGCCTGGAGTCCCGGCTACTTGGGAGGCTGAGCCAGGAGGATTGCTTGAGCCCAAGAATTTGAGATTGCTATGAGCTATGATGATGCCTCAGCACTCTACCCAAGGCAACAGAGGAAGACTCTGTTTCAAAAAAAAAATTAAAAAATGTAAATCAGTAGACGCAGAAGCTCACCAGTCACTTAAAAATTTTTCATGATTAAATATATGTTTAGATATATGGACATACTCTCTTTTGAGGGAATGAGAAATTTTCCAGAATGAAGGAACAAAAGACAGAATGGAGGAACAAAAGAACCAGGAGCTGTAATTTTATAGGCTTAGATGTGTATGTGTGTGTGTGGGGGGCAGTGCTAGTTCTTAAGGACATAACTCATTATAACAAAGGGACTTACTCTGAGCTACACAGTAACACATTTTGATATTTCTGTGATATTTCTCATACTGAGCTATTGGATTTCCTGTCAAGACATGCTGTTAGTGGCCACCACCAAAGGGGGAAAATCAAGAACATGCAGTGTCTAGAAGACAAATAAGAAAATTATTTTTTAATAAAAGGAAAGATTGACTCTCCCAAGGAAAATGGGATCAACACCTGACCATTTGAGTTGAGAAGGTGAAGGAAAAAATGAAGTGAATTTCGCATTCACTATAGTTCTATCACTTGATAGCAAGTACTCATTTTTAAAAGGCTAATATTAAGTCCACATCACGCATCCTGCATGCACACACGTGGCACACACACGTGGCACACACATACAGAAGGATATGATTCAAAACTCTGGGGCAATTAATTCATTTCTCAAAGAAATCAGATAGAAATGGCACAGATAATGTAATTTGGATACAGTTAAAATATTCAGAATTATTAAAAATAGGTAATTATTTTATGAGGAGCTGTTCATATTTTGGTAAACTTTTGGCCATTAATTATAAAAGATAAAATCAACACTTAATTACAGAGTGACTTTAGAGAAAAGGAATAGTTATAAAGCATAAAGTAGTAAGTTCAAATAATCGTCACTCTGAAAATGAGAAACATATTTAATTATTAAGATGTAAACTGTACAAACAATATTACAAATATACTTTTTTGGAACTAATATAAAAATAATATAAATTTCCCCATAGAACCTGTAATAACTACAGATTGGTGAATGTACAAATAAGTCATGAATTATGATACTGTTTGTGGTAGAATAAAAATGAACATATTAATTGTGCCATTAATTTGCATTAATAAGCAAAGCAAATATTTTTAAAATCTCAAGTAGCAGGATGAAACTGAATCCAATAACAGATACTTACAGAAATGCTATTATAATATTAATATGGTAATGTTGTATTAAATTAGAAAATTTCCAAAGGAGTTAGATGGTTTTGTAGATATAAAGCAAAATTGATGTTGTAATGACATTCAAAATCTAGAAGACTTTTAAAGACAAACTAATAATTTTGTAAGTTAAAAATGAGCAATGTGTATCTAGGATACCCTTGAAATTATAGTAAGCAGTTATCTAGAATCTCTTAGATAAGTGAAAGAGATTTGTACCTAAGTGAAGTATCTCAAGAATGGAAAAAACAACCACCACATGTGCACCTTAGTAATTTGGAACAAACTGATGGGGCTATGTGGGCATGGAAAGAAGTAAAATTTATTGGAAAACAAAAAAGGAGCAAGAGGAGAAGGGAAGAGATAAAAACATACTTAGTAGGTAAAATGAACAATACTTAGGTGACAGGCACACTTATAATCTTAACTACAGCATTATAAAGCTGTCAATGTAACTAAAACAGTTATACACGCTGAATAGTTTGAATTAAAAAAAATAAAAACAACACAAACTTGAGATTAACTCTCAAAAATGGTATGCATTTCTGTTAGTTTTTTACCATATGTATAGTATGTCAAGCAGTTTCTTGCACATATTAGTGTTTGATAAATAAATATGGAATTAAAATAAATGTTTCAAACATTCAGTGTTTAAAATTAAATAAAACTTCAACGCTCCTTAATAATGCTCATTTATTTATATGTGTATATTGTAAATCATTTGTTAGTCTACCTATTTAAAACTTTAAGAAAATTGGTAATAAATGTTATTTCAAAAAATATTGTTTCAACAACTTAAATATATTCAATTTGTGAGTTCTCTTATACGTATGTCAAAAATATGTATTTGAGGTTAATTTCATTTTGAAATGTTTTAAAATATAAATCTGTATTTAATATATGTAAATGTAAACAATTATATTTATATCCTAATCAATTGTATATTACGTTTATATTACATGTTAATATTTTCATATATTTACTGATAATTCTATTTTAATGATTAGCTTGCTCTCCTATATCATTTCATGTTTAAATAAATAGCATCGCAGGAAGAGGCCACGATGGCAGACTCCACGCAGCCTGCACTCAGTCCTCGGAAGGAGAGCATGGGTTGAGGGCAGCAGTCATCTGTGGATGGATCATCTTGGAAAGGACATTGAGAATCATCAGAGAAGTGACTGGAGACACCCAAAGTGGGGACAAGAGAGGTGGGATAATCTACTCTGCAAGATCAGAAGTTTTCTGAGGGAAGCATCCATGGGTAAGGGAGGTTGGAGAAGAGATCCTGAATTCTGAGCATTGGAGGGGCTCCCCCCCAATACTCCCCCACAGAAGTCCTCTGAATTGATTGGGGAGCTGCCTGGAGACTGTGT
>CAUYON010047345.1:0-10497 GCA_963573935.1 Arctocebus calabarensis
TATTTTACACCTAGTAAATTTCACATGTACCCTTGTGAGATGCACCGTAGGTGTGATCCCACCAATTACTCTCTCTCCATCCATCCTCCCCCTCCCCTCCCCACCCCTTTCCCTTTCCCCATATTCTTGTGCTATAGTTGGGTTATACCCTTCACATGAAAGCTATAAATTAGCTTTATAGTAGGGCTGAGTATATTGGATACTTTTCTTCCATTCTTGAGATACTTCGCTAAGAAGAATATGTTCCAGTTCCATTCATGTAAACATGAAAAAGGTAAAGTCAAATGCATTTAAAATAATTTTATTCTCATGTCTATAATCCTAGCACTTGGAAGGCCGAGGTGAGTGGATTACCTGAGCTCACGGGTTTGAGACCAGCCTGAGCCACAGCAAGACCTCGTCTCAAAAAATAGCCAGCTGTTGTGGTGGGCACCTGTGGTCCCAGCAACTTGGGAGTTTGAGGCAAGAGAATTTGCTTGAGCCCAAAAGTTTGACGTTGCTGTGAGCTAGGACGCCACGGCATTCTACCAAGCGTGACCAGGTGAGACTCTGTCCCCCCAAAAATAATGATAATAATTTTATTTATCGCTTTTCTCTTTATACAGAAGTAGTATCAATGCTCTTTAGAAAAACTCAAATGTAACTGAAACATATAAGTAGGAAAATGAAAGTCCCTCACCCTCAACCATTTAGAGATAACCACAATGAACAGTTTGGTGAATATTCACACGGATTTCTGCTGTGTGTATAGTAAGATGGAAATTTGGGAGTTATTTTTTAAAGAAAAAGATGATATGCCAGATATACTGCTCAGAAACTATTTTCAATGATCCACATGAATTTCTTCCTTATGCATTCTTTTCCCAAAGAAAGTTCATTCATTTGTGGCTTTAAAAGTATTCCATGGTCTGATGCCTTCTAAATATGTCTTTTCTGAGCTCCAGACTTATGAACCCAAATACCTGCTTGACATCTTCCACAGGATATCTCTTAGGCCTTTAAAACTTAACATGTTCAAAATGAATTTTTATTTCCACTCCCCAATCCTATCTTTCTGCTCCTGCTTTCTTCTTTTTAATATTGTCACTCCCAGCTTTCCTGTTTCCTGGAAGTCATCTTTTCTTTGCCACTTATGGCTAACCCAACAGCAAGTCCTGTTCTATTTCCAAAACAAATCTCTTAGCCAGACACTTTTCTGCCTCATTGCCACCATCATCCCATCCAGACCAGTGTGACAGCCTCTAATTGGTTTCTTCACCTCCTGTACATTGGTCTCTTTGCTAGTAGCCACAATCCACTTCCTAGAATAAATCAAATCATGCCTCTCCCCTGCTCAGAGCACTTCAATGCTTTTGAGTAGCATTTGTGCTTCTTGCTGTGGTCTCTCAGGCCCAGCCCATCTGTCTGCCCCTCTCCCTCCACTCCTCTCATGCCAGCTGTGCTCTAATCATGCTGGTCAGCTGCTTTCTCATGGGAGGACTTTGCCAAGCCCTCTTTCTGAATCTTGCAACCTCCTACTCTCTGTCTGCCTAAATCTTTTAAGTCCTATTAATAATTTATTTAGGCTGGGTGTGGTTGCTATGCCTATAATCCTAGCACTCTGGGGGGAGGGGAGGCAGAGGAGGGTGCTGCTGTTCCAGACAGATAGATGGCACCTTTTCCTAGTTTCTAGAATGGAGGCAAATTTTCCCATATGTATATATTTCATATATATAATTTTTTTTAAATACAGTATCTTTCTCTGTTGCCTAGACTAGAGTGTAATGGCCCAATCACTGAAACTTTGAACTCCTGAGCTCAAGTGATCTCCTGCCTCAGCCTTGTGAGTAACTGGGACTACAGGCATGCCACCATGCTTGGTTAATTTTTCTATTTTTTTTTTATAGAGATGGGGGTCTTGTGATATTGCCCAGGCTAGTCTAGAACTCCTGGCTTCAAGTAATCCTTCTGCCTCAGCTCCCTCCCTCCCCCAAAGTGCCTGGCACGTATTTTCATGTTCTATAGGACAGTATTTCAAATTTGCCTGATCTCAATAACTCTTCTGAGCACTTGTTAAAACTATAAGCTCCATCCTGCCACAGACACCCGGGATCAGGATATGGGAAATGTTGGATCCTAAGAGTTTGTATTTCTTCACAGCATCCCAGGTAATTCTAATAATCAGACAAGTTTAGGAAATAATTCCACAGGATGCATCCATGAGGAACTAGCAGTAGCCCCAGGCATTCTACTCCAGTATTCTTACTGCCATTTCATGCCTAAGCCTCACATCTGCTAAAAATTCTGACCAAGCATCTTCTATGGCAAGGCATTGAGTTTGGTGCCATAGACATATCATCTTGTTTAATGTTGATAATAATCATTGAGATACTAAGCACAATTATCCTTAAATTACTGCTGAGAAAACACAGGCTCTAACAGATTAGCTATTTAGATCAGGTCGCACAGCTGAAAAGTTTGGGGGCCTGAATTTGATTCCAGGGCTTATGATTCCAAATCGTAGGATTTTCTGAAGCAACCACATGGACTTCTTCTGTTTTTGTTTTTTTTTTTAGACAGAACCTCAAGCTGTCACCCTCAGTAAAGTGCTGTGGCATTACATCTTACAGCAACCTCCAACTCCTGGGCTTAAGCAATTCTCTTGCCTCAGCCTCCCAAGTAGCTAGAACTACAGGCACCTGCCACAATGCCCTGAGATGGTGGCCTGGTGGGCAAAGGAGCCCAGCTCCCCCATTCCCCTTCCCAAGGAAGTAGGGATGGGAGGGGAGGCTGAGCAGGGGACACAGGAGATGAGGCCTTGAAGAACACACACAGGATAAGGCCTTGCTGACTTCGTAGAACACACACACAGGTAGGATATGGTCGTGCTGACCCCATTGATGTTGAAAATGTTTTTGCATCTACTGCTTCTGTACCAGCCAGTTGTGGAGTCTGGTGGCCTGCTTGCTGCATCATCCAACCTATAAAATAAAAGCTGTCCATTAACCCTGGTCATGGCTGCTCTCCACATGTAAGGTGGGCAGCCAGCCGCGCAGTCTAAATAAAGGTCCTTATTGGCATTTTAAAGATTATTTGTCTGGTGGATGCTTTACTTGCCCCAGAACAGCCCAGCTATTTTTTGGTTGAGGTTGTCATTTTTGTTTGGCAGGCCCGGGCTGGGTTTGAACCCACCAGCTCTGGTGTATGTAGCTGGCGCCTTAGCTGCTTGAGTTACAGGGGCCAAGCCCACATGGACTTCTGTTGTTATACCACTCTGCACTGCCATGAACCCTTGCTCCTCTAAGTGTGGCTGGCAGATTCTTATCACCTGTGTCACCTGCCAACTTATTAGAAATGGAGAGCCTCAGCCATTCTGAGCCTCTTTAAACACACACACACACACATTATTTTGAAGACAGTATCTCACTCGATGCCCAGGCTAGAGGGCAGTGGCTATTCACAGGCACCACCTCACTACGGATTAGCGCTGGAGTTTTTTATCCTCTTTGTTTACAACTTAGACTAGTTTATCCCCCCTCAGACAACCTGGTGGTCCCCTACCTCCCAGGAGATCATCCTACTGTATTTTGTATTTTAAGTGAAAGCACCAGGGATTTGAGTGGAGGGATTTGAGTATGGGGGAGGGAATATGTGTGTGTGTGCGCACAGGTGGGGGGTGGTGTGGGGGTTATATGTAGCTTGGAAAGTCTAATAGTTCAAGGGTACCATTCCCTCCCTCAGATACCATCACTTCCACATGCAGCTTTACTCTGAAAACTTGTTCCCAACTAAAGACTAATGTCTTTAACTCTTGATGGTGAGTTTTGGGAAGACTGCTCATTTGTGATCCAAAATGAGTCAGCCAAGTGGATGCACCAAGAAAAGCATCTCCAGGACTGACTAAACAGCTCTCTCAAACACAGGGGCAGAGGGGAGCAAGGCCTTCTTCCTGCCGTAAGGTTTAGAGAAAGCAGTCTCCCGATGGTGTGGTGCTGGACATTTCTTTGCAACTTTTTAGCCCAAAGTTTTTATTTATTCTGTTTTTTCTTGAACTCCTAGAGGAGCTAAGAGTTTAGGCAGTATCATATAACCCATCAGCCCTTCTAATTTTGGAGTCTTTTCTCTAAGACAAACTTCTAGGTAAGCAAGCAAATTAGATTAAAAAGTACATGGGAAAAAAGAAAAAAAAGTACATGAAATTTAAGCACAGTCTTAAATGAGTCAATAGCTTCACCTTCTGGTCATATGTTGGTACTGCATCTAGTGCTTTTCAACTAGGTAAAGCACAAAATACGCCTGGAAATTTGTGGTTAAGTAAAACCTTAAAGAAAGATTTGGGGCAGAGTAAAGACATCCCTGCCACACTGTGACTATGGAGACACCCAAGAGAAATGAGAAAGTGAAAAGGAAATTCTGTCTTTAAGGAAATCAGTTAACACCTGACTATCTCCACATAAAATATTTGAATTGAGTTTGCCACAGCAGTGGAAAGGCACTAGGTTAAGGAGGATGTTGAGAGCAGTGTATATTCCCGACAGTTTTGAGCTGCGTGCGTAGACCACAGACCTTACTGAGGAGCAGACAGCACCTTACTAAACAGACAGTAGAAAATATTTCTAAGTGAAAATAATGAAAATACTAAATATCAAAAACTGTGGGCTGCAGAGGGATGATTTCATCCTTAAATGATTACACTACAAAAGAAGGAATACGTTGATGAACTAAGAGTCTAACTTGAGAAGTTACAAAAGAACAGAGAAACAAAGGTGGACGAAAGGAAATAAATGGAACAGAAAACAAGCATATATTAGGGAGGTTCCAGAAAGTCATAGAAGTTGGTGTTTTGAAAAGTCTAAAAACTGGCTCAGTGCCTGTAGCTCAGCAGCTAGGGCGCCAGCCATATACACTGGAGCTGGCAGGTTCAAATCCAGCCCGGGCCCACCAAACAACAAAGACAACTACAGCCAAAAAGTAGCCAGGTGTTGTGGTGGATGCCTGTAGTGCCAGCTACCTGGGAGGCTGAGGCAAGAGAATCGCTTCCAGCAGTTCTCATCCTGTGGGTCATGACCCCTTTGGGGATCAAATGACCCTTTCACAGGGGTTGCCTAATATCAGATATTTACATTAAAATTCATAACAGTAGCAAAATTACAGTTATGAAGTAGCAATGAAAATAATTTTATGATTGGGGGGCACCACAACATGAGGAACTGTATTAAAGGATCGAGGCATTAGAAGACCTTAGGAAGGTTGAGAACCACTGCTCTAAATTGAACAGTACCTTATGAACTCTGAATGAATCCATGCTTTGGTCCTCAGATCAGGCACTGACATAGCTCAGACTGCCTGGGGAAGGTGCCTAAGGCCTTTGAGGCCAAGCAGCCTCTAACCCGGGTCTTTTTCCCAGGCCTGCTTTGAAAATGTCTCTTTATACAGGCTTTCATCCACTGTTACTGGGCTAACCTTCTTTAAGGGGTTTCAGATTAAAACATTGTTGCCATCTTAAATTTGTGACTTCCTCAACTACTTCTATAGATATCATCACTATTGTAAAACGTAAGGCTGATCTTTGCATTGTCTTCCAGACTCTGCATTTGGAGGGCCCCAATAACATCAATCAACTGAACCAGCAGCCAAGTGGGGAAACTGGTCAAGTTCTGTGACCCCCCTATCTAGAAAATATCCCAGGCAAGAAAACAATTTCTGCTTCTTGACCCTATGAATTCATTCCCAGCCAGTCAGCGTACCCAATACCCTAGCCCTTTGTTCATCAGACTGCCTTTAAAATTTCCAGCCCCCAAACTCTCAGGAAGATGAATCCCATATTTTAGTCTAGTAGGCAGATACCAGAG
This sequence comes from Arctocebus calabarensis, assembly GCA_963573935.1. Classification (NCBI taxonomy): domain Eukaryota; kingdom Metazoa; phylum Chordata; class Mammalia; order Primates; family Lorisidae; genus Arctocebus; species Arctocebus calabarensis. The sequence goes on from CAUYON010047345.1 coordinate 5,832, forward strand.
TCTGATATCAAACTCTTCCTACACTGCAGCTTCTGCTGTCTCCATATATTGGCCTGTATATGGGCAGCAGGAGAGGGCAAGAGACCCAGTTAGGTAATGACAAGTCAATGGGTGGTTCCCTCAGGTGTAATGATTCCTGTGCCACATTAAATTCAGGGTTGGAAAACTATGGAAATCTGTTCTACCTCTTGACTTGGTACAGTTAAGAAAGTATAGTTAAAAAGAATGTTTTATACATTTTTAAATAGTTGGAGCAAATACCAAAAGAAGAATAGTATTTTGTGATGGGTGAATCTTATATGAAATTGAAATACCAGTGTCTGCAAATAAAGTTTTATTGGAACATCGCCATGTCCATTCATTTATACAAGTCTACTGCAGCTTTCTTCCTTTAATGACAGAGCTGAGTAGTTTCAGCAGAGATAATACAGTCTATGAGTCTAAAATATTTACCATTAATATTTACAGGAAACCTTTGTATTAAAATATCATTGATGGTCACTGAGCAAGATGGTGGCCAAGTAACAGCTTCCTTGCAACTGGTTACAATGAGACTGGGGAGAGAAGACTTCAGGCATCTCTGGCTGGCAGGATCTGCCCAGAAACATCCCTTTGGGGACACAGGGAGAGAGCGTGAGACTTTTGGATCCCATGAGGAAGGCAAAAGCAGTGGAGAACTAGCAAATGGTTGCATATGTTCATTCAGTCTAATCCTGCTGACAGCTGTAAGTAAAGCAGCAGTGAGATTGCAAACTGGAAAGGCCTTACCTGTGAGCTATTTGGGTTGTTTTTGGAGTTGGCACTCAGTTGAACTACCTTCGGAGAACTTGGGCAAGAGTGCAGAGGTCTTTGAGTATTGTCTAGAGCCCCAAACTGAGCCACTGAGACAGACGGAGCTACCAGTGTATGGTTGTGGGCCGCTGGGAGACATTGTGGGAGAACTGCCCCAGGAAGATCCACCCTCAGGGTCACAGAACAAGCATCGGGTGGGAGTAAGTAATCTAGTGACTGAGCAGCATAAACGTGGGGACTGAGATGCCTTGCAGCCTTAGCCCTCAGGGGCATAGAGTGAGATTGGTTTTGGCACATTAGGTAAGTCGATAGCGACTTAAGGAGTGATCCCAGTGACAAACGGTTTCCTAGGAAAGCTTCTCCTTACCAGGTTAGAAATTTAAAGTGACTTCTAAGTGGGCTGGGGAGGATTTAGGCTCTCCATCTTGCAGGGAGAAATCATTAGAGGCTTCCAGTCTCCATTTTGTACAACTGTATCAGCATTGTGATTAACATATCATACCCCAGAAGACTACCTGTTGCTCAGACAATATTCAGCAAGATATATATAGTGCTTTGTTTTTGATTTTGTTTTGTTTTCTTGTTTTTAATTTCAACATTTTCCCTATAGATTTATTTATTTATTTATTTATTTATTTATTTATTTATTTTTTTTTTTTGAGACAGATCCTCAACCTGTCACCCTGGATAGAGTGTCATGGCATTACAGCTCACAGCAACCTCCAATTCCTGGGCTTAAGCGAGTCTCTTGCCTCCACCTCCCAAGTAGCTGGGACTACAGGTGCCCACCACAATGCCCAGCCATTTCTTTGTTTCAGCCATCATTGTTGTTTGGTGGGCCCGAGCTGGATTCAAACCTGCCAGGTCGGGTGTATGTGGCTGGCACCTTAGCCCACTGAGCCACAGGCGCCAAGCCATCCCCATAGATTTCTTTTCTTTTTTTCTCTTTCTTTTATTTCCTCATTTTTCTAGTTTAAATATAATTTTCCATTGTTGCCTTTTTCAACAATTAGAACTTCATTTTTGCTAGTGTTTCTATCCCTATTATTTGGTTTTCCCCCAATTTTATACAGTAAAGTTTTTTGTTGGCTTATTTTGGTTTGTTTTATTGCATTTTTTTATTTTTTTGAGACAGAGCCTCAAGCTGTCACCCTGGATAGAATGCTGCGGCATCACCGCTCACAGCAACCTCTAATTCCTGGGCTCGAGCGAGTCTCCTGCCTCCACCTCCCAAGTAGCTGGGACTACAAGCGCTGGCCACAACGCTTGGCCATTTTTTTTGTTGTTGTTTGCAGCCATCATTGTTGTTAGGCGGGCTGGGGCTGGATTCGAACCCGCAAGCTCAGGTGTATGTGGTTGGCTCCTTAGCCTGCTGAGCCACAGGCGCCAAACCGTTTTATTGCATTTTTGTCTTTCCTCTCTACTTGATGGAGGTGGGGCACTATGTCCAAACAGGCTGGCAAAGAGCTGCTGACCTAAAGACCCAAGCTGGCATCCTTAGAGGTTGGGGGTTCTTAAGGTTGGGTCAAAGTACCCTACTGTACACCTATATTGCTCCTGTCTCCTTTTTTCTGTGCCTCTCTTCTTTTAGTCAATAGTTGCTTCTACCCACCCCCCTCTCCTTTCTCCTTTTTCTCTTCTTTTCTTTTTCTTTTTTTTCTTTCTTTCTTTTTTCCCTTCTTGGTCTTCAATCTTCTCATCCTTCTGGTCCTGTATCAAAAGGACTCATCAAAACCTGAGTCCAGAGGCACAGCAACTTAAAGAGAAGGAGGAAGTGAAAGGAAAATTAGGGAAAGGAAACAGATAAAAGAAATCACTCGTGAGGAAGAATCAGCAGAAAACTCCTGGCATCATGAAAAAACAGTGCAGAGAACCCCCACCACCACCAAGGGACTGTGACATAGCTACTACAGAGGATTCCACCTATAAGGAAATGTTAAAAATGGCAAAAAGGGAATTTAGAATACAGATGATGAAAATGATCAAGGAAATGAAGGAAACAAGGAAGGAAACTGCTGATAAAGTGGAAAATAACCAAAAGGAAATCCAAAAGCAGAATCAATTAAGAGATGAACACTATGAAGAATATAAAAAGGACATAGCAGAGCTGAGGGAACTAAAGCAGTCAATTAGGAAACTTAAAAATGCAGTAGAAAGTATCAACAACAGATTAGATCAAGCAGAAGAACCTCAGAGGTAAAGGACAAAGCTCTTGAGATAACTCAGATAGTTAAAGAGGCAGAAAAGAAGAGAGAGAAAGCAGAATGTTCACTGACAGAATTATGGGACTCTATGAAGCATTCAAACATACAAGTTATAGGTATCCCAGAAGAGGAAGAAGAAAGCCCCAGGGGAATAGAAGCCATACTAGAAAATATTATAAATGAAAATTTCCCAAATATCATCAAAGATTCTGACACTCTCCTTTCAGAGGGAGATAGGACCCCAGGTCACCTCAACTCTAACTGACCTTCCCCAAGACACATTGTGATGAACCTGTCCAAAGTCAAGACAAAAGAAAAGATTCTTCAAGCAGCCAGGAGTAAGTGCCATGTGACCTACAGGGTCAAGTCTATCAGGGTTCCTGCAGACTACTCTAATGAAACTTTCCAAGCAAGAAGACAATGGTCATCTATCTTTAATCTACTTAAACAGAACAATCTCCAGACCAGAATTCTATATCCTGCCAAGCTAAGCTTTAAAATTGATAGAGAAATCAAATCATTTACTGATATACAAACATTGAGGAAATTCACCATAAGACCAGTTCTACAGGAAATACTTGAACCTGTTCTACACACTGACCATCTCAATGGATCAACAGCAAAGTAAGAACTGAGAAATTAAAGGACAGAACCTAACTTCTACACTGATGCAAAAGATAAAACTAAGCAATAGACTCTCACAAAATAAGATGAATAGAACACTACCACACTTATCAATTATCTCAATAAATGTTAATGGCTTGAATTCCCCACTGAAGAGGCATAGATTGGGTGACTGGATTAAAAAACATAAGCCATCCATTTGCTGTCTATAGGAAACACACCTAGCTTCAAAGGACAAATTAAAACTCTGAGTTAAGGGTTGGAAGACAATTTTTCAGGCAACTGGAATTCAGAAGAAAAGAGGAGTTGCAATCCTCTTTCCAGATACAAGTGGATTTAAAGCAACTAGAGTCAAAAAAGACAAAGATGGTCACTTTATATTGGTCCAGGGAAAAATACACAAGAAAACGTTTCAAGTCTAAATATTTATGCACCCAATTTTAATGCTCCTAGATTCTTGAAACAGACCTTACTCAGTCTGAGCAATGAGAGCCTAGAACAACTGTGTTTGATAGATGCATGTAGAACACTCCATCCCACAGATAAAGAATATATATTCTTCTCATCAGCCCATGGAACATTCTCCAAAATTGATCATATCCTGTTTTGACACAAAACAAACCTCAACAGAATCAAAAGAATTGAAATTTTACCTTATATTTTCTCAGACTACAAGGCACTAAAGGTGGAACTCAACTCCAACAAAAATGTTCAACCCCACACAAAGGCAAGGAAATTAAACATCCTTCTGTTGAATGACAGTTGGGTGCAGGAAGAAATAATACAGGAAATCATTAACTTCCTTGAGCATATCAACAAGCTACCAAAACTTGTGGGATACTGCAAAAGCAATTCAAAGAGGAAAATTTATTGCTTTAGATGCCTACATTTGAAAAACAGAAAGACAGCGCATCAACAAACTCACAAGCCATCTTATGGAATTGGAAAAAGAAGAACAATCTAAGCCTAAACCCAGCAGAAGAAAAGAAATATCCAAAATTAAATCAGAGATCAATGAAATTGAAAACAAAAGAATCATTCAGAAA
>CAUYON010047349.1:0-10183 GCA_963573935.1 Arctocebus calabarensis
GGAAGCTGAGACAAGGAGAATTGCTTTAGCCCAGAAGTTTGAGTTTGAGCTATGATGCCATGGCACTCAATCCCAGGGTGACATACTGAGACTCTCCATTCCTTCTGAAACAAGGGTACAGACTATGAGTTCAAAATCAAATGCTCCACTCTCAGGCTGATCTCCGGCCCGATCTCCAGAATGCCCTTTTTTAAAAGGCTAGTTCAATATGAAGAAGAAACAAGCAAGTGGGAAATGATCAAGGTCTTAGCTTGAGAGATTTGTTGAGTCTGGAGAGTTTAAGAACAACAAAGACAATTCAAGGGCTGGCAAATATCATGGAAAACAAGTAAGAGTAGGATGTGGTCCAAAATCATAAACAGTGTAGAATGTGTTTTCATGACTTTGCATCAAGGGTAATGGAAAAATCAGGGAAATGTAAATTCTCACGAGGACTCTCTATTGTAACTTTGCACAGTTTCCCAATAGCAAGGCAGCTCCATGAGGACTGCCTCATTCCCATGTTCTCTTTGGGATTCCCAGTACTCAGCATACTTCTTGACAGACCTAACTATAAGAAGAGTGTAATAAAACATGGCGATTATTACAAAGATTAAATGAAAAAAATCGAAATACATACACTATAGTGTCTAAGTTCAATTGCAAACATTTTAAAAATGTGCACAGGAATAAAAAGGACGTAAAAATGTTGAGTATACTAGAGTCTGGGATTGTGAATGTAGAACTTCTTTTCTTTCTCTAGTTTTTCACACTGGGTTTATACTGCTTTTGTAATATTAAAACATATGCATACTGGGGGCAAGAAACAAATTATTAGAGGGACTATACCTAACAAATGCAATCAGTGTAACCCTCAATGAATTCCCAACAATTAAAAAGAATATGTGTATATCAAAAAGAAGGAAAGAAAGATACAGCAAGGGATGGGGGAGGAAAAGGAAGAGAAGAAAAAAGAAAGGAAAGGAGGGAGGGAGAGAGAAGGAAAAGAGAGAGAGAAGGAGGGACAAAGGGAAGGAAAAAAAGAAAGAAGGAAAGGAAGAAAAAGAGGACAGATTTAAGAAGTGTGGACTTGGACCTAACCATACAATTTACTAGCTGTGTGATGACCTTGACTGAGTTTCTTAACCACTCTGTGGCTCAGTTTCCTCATCTATAAAATGGATATATTTGATTATATCCAGAAGTTTTCTGAGAAATTAGCCAATAATTTTGTGTTTGTTCATCCCTTCTCCTGTTGGTTTCTGGACCCCAGTCTATACACAGTGATGCCATGAGGTGTGAATGGCATTGAGCTCACCCTCAGGCTCTGAATGTGGAGTGGAGCTCCCCCTTTTTATGGAAATGTCCAGTTGAGGTTTTTTCCCTAAAGCTCCAAAAGGTCTTTCTTACCTCCTCCAGCTCTGACCCAAAGGACTTGATTTATATGTATACAAACCAATGCCCTTTGGAATAGTAAAAGTCCGGCAGAACATGGGTCCCCCAAAGCAGTTATAAAGTAGCAAATGTTGGAGGCTTATAGTCTTCATACTGCTGAGCCAACTGTCCATCTTTGACCTCTGGAAGCTGTTCACCCTAACAAATAGGGAATAGGGTCTCCTTCCAATATCTCACAACAGCACCACCACTAGAAAGTCTGAAAAGTCTGGGTGGAGTCATCTCAATTTTTCCTGGCCATAGCATGGAGAAAAATGAAAAGGAATCATCTATGACAGTCCAAAATAGCCCAGGAGGACTTCTGCGGCTCTGGTGGTTAGTGTTAGAAGTTGCCTTTCTCCTCTTAAGAAATAGCAGAAGAGATGCACAAGTTACTGGCTCCTCAGGCCCTCAAAAGAGGAGCAGATTCTTGAATGAATGTTTTCCAAACAATTTAACATCCATTTGGTCACTAAGCCTTCAAGACTACCTTGCAAAGTGGATATTAAAACCCAGAGAGGTGAAGTGTGTTGTCCAAAGCCACACCATCCATAAGTGACAGAGGTGGCATCAAGAACTAAGTTTTCTGATTCAAAGCCCCATACCATAGTCTCCTACAGGTAGCTGGGACTAAACTTCACCCTTGCATAAAATCTCTCTACTTTTCCAAAACTGTCTGGCTAGGCTTCTGCCTCTCACTCGGTGCAGTAATCAGAGAACTGAAGCCAAGTAGGTGAAGCAGAGGTCAGCACCAGCCTACATGAACTGGAAGAGGGCCCAGTGCTTTGCACCCACCTTCCAAGTGAATCAAAACTATGGCTGCTCTTTCATATCCACCTTCCAAATATCATGTACAATGGCCCTTGTCGCCCCAGCTAAAGGGGAAGGTATTGTCTTAGTCCACTTTCTGTTGCTATAAGAGAGTACCTGAGGCTGGGTAATTTGTAAAGGATAGAGGTATTTTGGCTCAGGTTACAGAGGTTGGAAAGTCCAAAATCAAGCAGCTGCACCTGGTCAGCTTCTGATAAAGGCCTCATGTTGCAGCATTACATGGTAGAAGGCATCACAGAGTGAGAAGGGCTCACAACAGATGGCCAGGTGGGCCATTCTGATCCCCTCCCAAAGCTCCCATCTCTCAACATTGCTGCTCTGGGGACCAATTTTCCAACTCATGAACTTTTGAGGGACACATTTAAGCCACAGGACAGGGGCCTTACAGAAAGCATAAATCCTGCTTAGCTAAATACACATGATACGAATCCACCACACCTCTCCTCTTTCTCTCTTTCTCACTTCTCCTCTCCTTTCTCTTTTCCTTTGTCCCTTCAGACAGCTAAAGGCATTTTTAGTCATATTAATTCATGTGAATCCAGGTATTTAATAAAAACCTGTGGGTGTTCAACATTGTGCTAGTATTAATATTATGGAAGGGAGGGTTTTTACGGGTCATTAAGGATGTTTTGAGATACATAAAAGTTAAGAAACATAAAACCCACTCCTGTGGAAACACAGGAAGCCCTCCCAGCAACAGTGATAGGCAAGCAAGTTGAAAATTGCACGGGTGAATCAGAAAGGACACTGTTGACTGTGTTTCTTGGAAGTGAAATAATGGACCATAATATAACCTGTCTCAAAATTTTTGTAGTGGCCCACATATGGAGTGAAGGTTTGTATCACTGCCAAAATTCTTATGTTGTAATCCTAACGCTCAGTGTGATGGTATTAAGAGGTGGGGTTATTAGGTCATTATATCATGAGGTTAGAGCCCTTGTGGTGGGATTAGTGCTCTTATAAAAAGGACCCCAGAGAGCTCTCTGCTCTCTCTGCCATGTGAGGACACAGAGAGAAGACAGCCATCTATGAGCCAGGAAACAGGTCCTCATCAGACACCGGATCTTTTGGTGCCTTTATCTTGGACTCCCAGCCTCCAAAATGAACAGAAATAATTTGTCTCTAGTATTTTTGTCATCATGGCACAAATAAACTAGCATGGGGTTGGGGATAAGGAATAAGGGTTAAAACAAAAAAAAAAAATCCTATGTGATAAAGTTCGTGGAGGAAAAGACACCAGTGGAAGTCAAGTCTAGTCCTATCGCCCAGGGCAAAGGGGCCACAGGGGCCCACACTGGCTGTCCTCTTCAGGGTCAGCAGCATGACCCCACACCACTGCTCAGTGTATCCAGGGACTGCCCTAACGAAGGCCCATGCAGAAAATAATCTTCCTCGCATCTTCCAGAACTGAGACACTGTTCCCTGCCTGGAGCTTGATGATATAATCTACCACTGTCATATTTCATTCTCTTTTTTTTGACAGCATCTCGAACTGTCACCGTGGGTAGAGTGCCGTGTCATCATAGCTCATAGCAACCACCAACTCAGGCTCAAGCCATCCTCTTGGCTCCACTTTTCTATTTTTAGGAGAGGCAGGGTCTGGCTTTTGCTCAGGCTGGTCCTGAACTCATGAGCTCATGCAATCCACCCACCTCGGCCTCCCAGAGTGCTAGGACACTGTCATATTTCTTTATGTTTATACGTTTTGCCAAAGAACTCAAAGCTGGTACCCACTGCTCCAAGCAATACTTACCTCTGAGGAAAAAAAATGGAAAACTGAAGATACAATGAGCATCAGATCTTAAAAAGATACTAGCATGGGAAGTTACAAGTGAAGACATTGAAGCCCTGGAGAGTAAAGGGACTTGTCTAAAATCACTTGGCCAAGAAGCAAGAGAGATTCACATTTCCAATTCAAGTTTTCTGAGTCCCAGCCAGGAATCATTCTCCTCTGCCAAGCTACTCTGTGAAATAAATTCTCAAAAAGCCATGTGGTTTAGATCCCAAGGGGTAGGCTTATTCAGCTAGAGCTTATGGGAGAAGCTTCCTAAAGGGGTATTGTTAGCAAACGCTTGAGTCTAGGAAAGGAGATTGAGTCCCCTTCGGTGAAGTCAAAGGTCTTGTTAGCTGGAGAAGAGCCACACCATTGATCTAATGAACTGACTTAACCCAATGAAATGTTTTCCATCCCACTGGGAGATCTGCCCTAACCAGGCCTGCCCAGCCAAACAACCCTTGTGAGATCCAGGGCAGACGTTACTTTGAAGTGAGGGTGATGCCTCAAGGGAATAAGCCTGTCTGCTCAGAAGGGATCAACTGGCATTGGGGCCCTCTCGTAGAATCTGCTGGCCTTTTAGCTGCAGCAGTTAACATGTGCTCTGCTGTCTCTTAGGGGGCTCTGAGATGAAACACAGCCGGCCGCCACACTTCCCAGCTCAGCCAAAAACAGTCTGCAGGGGCCCATCTGGAGCAAATCAGTCTCACTGGAGTGAAAAATAGCAGATGTCAGAGTGAGCCAGCGGCCCTGGGAAACCCCAGCCCTGCTGCTCGACTCTACCCTCACAAATCACCCTCGCTGAGATGGCTCAGTCGCACGAGGCAGGCTCTTGGCCCTGGCTTCCCAGTTGCCCCAGAGGCCCATCTGTGGTTGAAAAACAGGTTCAAATGCTGGAAAGTAGCCCTGGAATCTCCTCAGGGGGCCATTATTTAGGTGGTTTTCAGGCTCCAAGTCAGAGACTCATAGACTCATAGGGCATACGAGCTCAAATGGACCCTCAGGGTTATCGGGTCCAGCTCCTAGACCCTGGGGGTCATCAGGTCCAGCTCCTCCACCTTACAGATGAGAAGACCGAGGTCCTGACTTGGTACATCAGCTCTGAGGAGCTGGCAATAAACATCACCAAAGCCAGGCTTGGAAAAACCTAAGCCCTCTGTGAGACTTTCTTCTCTCCCCTAACTGCCTTCTATAACAAGCCAGAGATGAGCAGAGAGATGGACAGATGAATGAACAAATGGATGGCCAGATGGATGGATAGAAGAATCAATGTATGAAAGGAAAAGACTAAGAGACAGAGAGAGGCAGACAGAGGTGGACTGAAGGGAAGAAGGGTGGTTTCACGGAAGGAAGACAGGTGGGGAAGGACATCAGGACACTGTGGACGCACCAGGCATTTCCTCTCTGGTCGTTGGCCCGTGCAGAGTATTGGAGACTCCCCAGTGACCTGTCCTGTGGCTCCTCCTACCTTGTCACCCAGGCAGCAAGGTCAAAGGTGCTGCAGAGGTCTGCTTTTCCCTCCTCCCACTGACCACACCTCTGAGGCAGCAGCATCGGGGCCCAGGACACTTCACTCTATTCATGCAAAAAGAACTTTTCCTTGCAAGTTCATCGCATCTTTGGAACTTGCCAGAGCTTGCCTTCCACATAGACCTCCTCTTTCCTGCTCATTCCCCAGGCAAAGGAAGCTACCTTGACCTCGTTGGACCTTCTGAGGTTCTCCAGCTCCCACTTCTCCTGACATAGCCTCCCATCACTGACGCCATCCCAGAGCCCAGCTTATCAGAAGATACTCCCTCCTGGCATCCTTATGGACAAATCTATGGGCTTACCATCAGGTAACCTTAGGATCCCACCCTACCTCTGCTCCTCACCAACAGGGCAGTTTTAGTGGAATCTTAAGATCCCTTTTCTATAAATGAGGCTGTACACACGTCATACCAGTGTGGCTGGAAGGACAAAGTGAAATTAAGTAGGTAAAGCAGATAATAAAAGCTGGGCACTTTAATTACCTGCTTTAAGTACTTAAATGGAAGATAAGAGCACCCCGTTCACAGCCTAGCAGAGCAAAAGATGGCGGTCGGAACATACATATAGCCCACAGAACATCAGGTGAGAGGGAGGGGGCTCTGGATATTTCCCCATGTGGATTATTGGTGTGGATGGACAGCTGGAGATGCACAGCAAATTGGTGGATTGCTGTATTTGAGGTATAGTTCAAAACCTCGGACTCTGATATAGAGTTTTCCCCTGCCGGGTGGAGACAGCCGGCAGCCGGCCCCTCCCACAGGGAGGACAGCAGTTCACAAGTCGCAAAACCTAATTGATGAAAATTTCGGTGAAGCGTGGATTCCTGAGTTTGGCGACCAGAAAGGGGTGCTACTTGGAGCCTTAAAGACTAGGCAGCCCTAGGGAGAATCGAAGGGAGAGGATCCTGCTGGGAAACAGACATTTTTAATTGTTCTAAATGGCGGACACCTTTTCCCCAGATCATGGGGAGTAATTGAACGAGCAGTGCCATCCCTGGTGGGGAATCCTGGTGAGGCCTGACTATTCAGGGTGTGCAGGGAACTGGGGCGTGGAGGAAACACTCTGAGCTGTGGAAATTGGTGAAGAGGGTTCCCATGCACTGCAGCGGTGGAAACAGCTGCAGTCCCGAGCAGTGAAGGCAGCCAGAGCTGCAGCAACAGTGGCGGCCAGCCCCTCTCCCACAGCTGATTGCAGTTGCCAGTTTGCTAGAGAATGCGGGAGCAGAGTTGAGAGATTTGTGCAGAGTGGACTCCTGCACCAAGTTTGGAGGTCGGATGGGAGTGCTGTCTGGAGCAGAACACCTGAAGTGGGGCATATTTTAGAAAACAAACTGTTGCAGAAACTCCAAAAATGGTGACCTAAGGTAGAGTGGTTACCATAGTAACAAAGTAAACGGGGAACCAGGTATAAGCCTGGGAAGCACTCACAGCGCCATCTGGTGTCCAGAAAGCATATTGCATTATAAATTTATTCACACTAAAGTTGACTTCTACCTCATACATATACATGCGTATTTATATATATATATATATACAAGAATAATATTTTTGAGGTTGGGTTTTTTTTTCATCCTTTTCTTGGAGGAGCCATTGATAATTAATTTTTTATTTTACTTTTTTGCTTATGGTATTTTTAGTTCTTCTATTTTCAATTGTATTTTTCTTTTTCCTTTCTTCTTTTTTGCAACTCTTTTATGAACACTACTTTCTTTTTCTCTCTCCCCTTCCTCTTCTTCCTTTCTTATGGTTTCTGAGAGTGCTTACATCAGATTTTTAGAGGCTTTTTTTTTCTTTTTTTTCCCAAGTATTTTACAAGTATCATTATTTTTATTGTAGATTTTGTTGTTGTTGTTGTTTGGATTTTTTTGTTTGTTTATTTTGTTTTGTCTGTATGTCTATGTGTTTCTGACTGTGTGTGCATCTGTGGGCTTGTGTGTCTGGTAGCCTTTTTATTTGTTAACTAGTTCATTTGGTCTCAATGTGATTGGTGTTCTAAATGTTTTCTTGCCACCTTGATCCTTTAGTCTACCCCCTCTGGACTCATCCAGAATCCAGATCGTCTGCATTTCTTTGCTAGGACCAAGACATTGCATAGACGGTGGCTGTACAGCTGTGCTGTTCCTGTGAATCCAGTAACTGTACAGGAAGATATAGAGGGAAAGGGGACTGTCTTGGCCCAAAGAAAAAGAGTATCTCAGCAGCAGACAGGCTAGGGTTCCCACACTGCAGGTGGAAGCTCAGAAGCTGCTGGAGTGCATGAACCTAAGAGGAGATACCTTCCACCCAACTTCAGCATTAGTAGAGTGATCCTGCTGGAGTCTAACTCTGGAGAGCCATCTCCCCATCTCCGTGGCCTTCCAGAGGGAGCCATACCTCGCCCTATAGGGATTCCAGTCCTGCAGAACAGCAACAACAAAGGAGCAGTGGCCGAGGGAGAAATTATTTTGCTGTCTGAATAGCCTCAGGTTTGGACCGAGCTCAGGTGGAACTTTCTTCAGCTGCCATTGAGAACCTGAGGCAGGCAGACCCCAGCCTCCCCTGCTGGATGGTGGTAGACTATGGTAACCACGAGGAGGAGGCAACAACCTCATTTTGACTCTGGCAGGCGCATAATCCTGGCACATTTGTTTTTTGGACAGAACAGGGACACAGAGACTGGGTTAATAGAGTCTGCCAGACAGACTACCAGAGACTGAGGTGACCAAAATCCAGTGGTGAAGGACGACCAAGGTGAGGTAAGAGGCACCAACCCCCAGCTCTAAACCTCCTACTGGATGGGCATTTCTGACTCCTCAGAGCTCCGAAGGTGCTCAAATCACACTCGAGCTGCCAATGGCCCCTAACGTCTAATTGCTGGAGCCCTCTTTTAACTTTACAGCTAGAGAGTGGGGGGCTGTCGGAGACAATTGGTCTGGAACTCTTGAACTGTACAAATTATCCAAGGACCCTCTAAGGTGGGTCCCATGTTTTCCTGTAGTGGGAAGGTTTGATTGTCTTCTTCCAGGTACTACTGGTGGGGAAGGGATGTCCTAGTTGCTTGTATTTCACTGAACCTGAGACTGCACCCCAGGGTTACTAATTCACTAGGATTTGATAGAAATCAGCTGGATATAAGACAGAGCCACCTACCCCCATACACTAAGTAGGCCTCTACAGTCACAGACTATAGTACTGTATAGGTACTTTGCAAAATTGTAGAGGAAAAGCTGCAGCCACCAGTCCCAGTTCCTAGGTGGAAGGTTGGTCAACCACAACCGTAGAAGTTTCCAGTCCAATTACACTTGACCTGCTTATCTAGCTAAACACTGAAAAACAATCATGGGGCAGAATCAGCAGAAAAACTCTGGCAACATGAATAAACAGAACAGTGCAACTCCCCCAAAGAATGACAAACCATCCAATCCAGAAGATCCCATCCACAAACAGATAGCTGAGATGTCTGAAATCGAATTTAGAATCTGGATTGCAAATAAGATCAACAAAATGGAAACTAAGATGGAGGTAGAAATTGTAGGATTGATTCAGAAGATGTCTCAAGAAGTCAACCAATTCAAAGACAAAATAATCAAAGATTTTGACACACTGAGACAAGAAGTTGCAGCCCTCAAATCTGAGAAATACAGTGGAAGCCCTCACTAACAGAACAGAGCAAGCAGAGGAAAGGATTTCTGACACTGAAGACAGAGATTTTGAATATTCCCAAATGCTGAAAGAGGTAGAGAAATGAAGGCAAAAACAGATCATTCTCTCAGAGCGCTCTGGGATAACTTGAAGAAAACCAATATTTGTCTTATAGGGATACCTGAAAGCAATGAACTGGTTTCACAAGACACAGAGTCCCTTCTTCTTGAGATTATGAAAGATAATTTTCCAGACATACCTAGAGACTCTGAAATGCAGATAGCAGACAGTTTCAGAACCCCAGCACCACTCAACCTGAATAAGACATCCCCCAGGCACATCATAGTTAACTTCACTAAAGTTAACATGAAGGAGAAGATTCTGAAAGCAGTCAGATGCAAGAAATCCATTACTTACAAGGGGAAGAATATTAGAATAACTGCAGATCTCTCTGCTCAAACCTTTCAAGCTAGAAAGGAGTGGGCATCGACTTTTAACCTCCTAAAACAAAATAACTTCCAACACAGGATCCTATATCCAGCCAAACTGAGTTTCATTTATGATGGAGAAATTAAATACTTTAATGACATTCATATGTTGAAGAAATTTGCCATAACTAAACCAGCTCTCCAGGATATACTCAGACCTATCCTCCATAACGACCAGTGCAAACCTCCACCACAAAAGTAAATTCAAGCAGAAAATTTCGGCCACATACTAAACTCTACAATGGCAAAAGGACCCAAAATACCCACTTCACAGTCGAATGGCTTATCATTATTTTCAATTAACGTGAATGGTTTAAATTGTCCTCTAAAGAGGCACAGGTTGGCTTACTGGATACAAAAACTTAAATCAGATATCTGCTGAATATAAGAATCTCATCTTACCTTAAAAGATAAATATAGACTCAAGGTGAAGGGATGGTCATCTATATTCCAGGCAAATGGAAAACAGAAAAAAGCAGGTGTTGCAATCTTATTCACAGATTCAATAGGCTTTAAACCAACCAAAG
>CAUYON010047350.1:0-17953 GCA_963573935.1 Arctocebus calabarensis
TGTTGATAATTTCCCCTTTATGATAATATACTTTTTTCCAATTTTAATATCAGGTGTATCCAGATGAAGTAGAATGATTTTGAAGTATTTCTTCTTTTTCTCTAGTCTATAAGATTTGGCTTGATCTGTGTTTGCAAATTATCTCTTATTTATATTTATAAATATTACTTGTCTATTTTTGAGAATTTGGGGGACAAAATATGAAGAAGTTAACTGGTGACTGCATACTAAATCCCAGAGTCAAAGCATTCCATGATAGACATACCTTTATTTGATAATATGAATGTTATATTTGTTGCATTTTTGTTATTATTGTTATTGCTTAACATTTCATTGCAACAATCACCTGATTTCTTTTCTGAATGTATATAACTTCGTTCATTCCTCACGAGGTTTTTGTTTCTAGTTCTCATCATAAACATTTTTATTATTATTAAAATTGAAGCCTTTTAATTTTTTGAAGGCAAAAAGTAGAAACCAAATAAACACATGTATGTGTAAAACAAAAAAAGAAGGAAAGAAAGAAAGCAAACTGATCTACACTGAGATATCATATTTTAGAACACTGGGGATAAACAAACAGACAAAAAATCTGATAAGTAGTACCTTCCAGTTCTTGAACGTTGGTTCAACAGAATAAAACAAAAGCACTGTTTGGGCCAAACCAAATAACTCTGGGGGCGACACAGGCTGCGAGCAGCCATTTGACAGCTGTGCTCCTCAGGATCCGACCTGAAAACAGCAGGGCACACTGAACTTAAACCTGAACGAGGGACGTGAGACTGCAGCCTGCAAAGGGAATCAAAGCTGAAGATTTCAGGACACACTGTGGTAGCAGTGAAAAGACATTTCATGTTTCCAAGCAGTTAAATGGTCTATGTTCTACGTTTTGATATAATTCTGCAGGAAGAGCATGAAACATGGGTTGGAATATATTCTTTGTAAATAGCAAGAGAGCAAATATTTCAGGCTTTGTAGGCCACATGGTCTCTGTCACAACTATTCAAATCCTGCCGCTATAATACAAAAGAAGCCACAGAAAATACCACAAAAATGATTGAGTGAGGCTGTGTTCCAATAAAACTTTATTTATAAAAAAAAACCCCATAGTGCAAAGTTTGCTGGTCTCTGGTAAAGAAGATAGAATATGCAAAAGAAACCATTAATTTTTGCTAGAGCAGAACAATTTGCCATGTATTTTTTTTTTTAATGAAAGCTTTGTTGGGTGCTGACAGACTTCTGGTTTCCTACTATGCATCCACTATGTAGTTGAGACAACAACAACAAAAATGTTTGTCAGGCTAAATATTACGTTATGGTTTAAAATAACAGGAAAAATTCTTAGCAATGGTTCAACAGCTCTTGTAAATTTTATATATGCCTTTGAGTAACAATTTTCTTCAGGATTGATGACTAACGTCCAAATTTGAGGGCAAAGAAAGGCATTTAGTACTCATACATACACATATAGTACTCACATATTTAGAGTGTGTGTGTGTGTGTGTGTATATATATATATATATATATATTTTTTTTTTTTTTTTTGGAAACAGAATCTCTACCTACTTGCTGCCCTTGGTAAAGTGCCATGGTGTCATAGCTCACAGCAACCTCAGCCTCTTGAGCTCAAACCATCCTCCTGCCTCAGCCTCCGAGTAGTTGGGACTACAGGCACCCGCCACAACTCCTGGATAGTTTTCTATTTTTAGTTGAGACAAGGTTTCACTCTTGCTGGTCTCAAACTCCTGAGCTCAGGTGATCCACCCGTCTCAGCCTCCCAGAGTGCTAGGATCACAGGCATGAGTCACTGCGCCAGGTCCACTGCCCTTATGTTCCAAAGAAAGGTCAACAATTAAGACCACCAAAATGGTCCTACTGTAACCGACACCCAGCCCAGTAGCAGGAGAGGCCAAGCAAGGGAGCATAGCCCCCAGCAGCTCAGGTGTGGACTCTGGGGAGTACCCACAAGGAGTGACTGGGGCTGGTGGAACCTGTGCCACGTGAAGACCACCCAAACAGTTAGAGACGGCACCAAAGCAGTGACACCCAGAACAGGGCAACACGCACAGGCAGGGAAGGAGAGACATTTGCTGCATTCCCTATTCTCCTCCCTAGGCCTCTATCCCAGAGGGGCTGGGGCTGGGGCTGGGAGAGGAGGCCAAGGAACGTCAGCACTGAGCACTCTGAGCGCTGGACGGGAGGCTGAACACGTAAGCAGCTTTCCTCACTTCAGGCCACACAGCCATAACAGTGGCTCCAAATCAGGCCAGGGAAACTTCGAGGTATGAGATTGAAGTTTTGAACCAGATCAGCCTGCACTTTCAATTATGTTTAATTTGTTTGAGCCTAACAGAGGAGGGAAGTCACAGTGCATAACAGAAGGAGAGTGAAGGAACTATTTCGTGTTTGTTCCTCACTGAATTTAGACTTTTCAATAAACAGTTACACATTTATACTCAGACGCAGAATGCATGCTGTGTATGACAGGCGTGGATTTACATTTAATAGAGTGATATTTATTATACTGAGATATTAGAAGCAATCTACATGCCCAAGAAAAAAAATAAGGATGAGTAAGTTAAAATACCCCCACAAAACGGGCTATGAAACAGCTATTAAAGTGTTATTTTGCAAGAATTTTAATGACAGGAATAGTGCTCAAGACACAATATGAAAAAGAAAAAGAACACAAATTCAATATAACAGGAATTACATAAACAAAAAATATATGCATACAGAAACAGCAGTAATAAAAAGTACTAAAATGTTACACATAATTATAGGAATTTTGAATGATTTTTATAGTCCTATCTATGATATTCAGTATTTCCCAAATATTTTATCATGTGCACTTACTACCTCTTAATAAAAAATGTTAGTTTTAGTTTAGCATTTAAGATTATAAAACTGATCCTTTATAGCATTTTATTTCTTTGTAAGGAAATAAAGCAAAATAAGAATTATTCTTACTGGCCCAGTGCGGTGGCTCATGCCTGCAATCCTAGCACTCTGCCTAAGTTCACAGGATCAAGACCTGAGCAAGTGTTGAGACTCGTCTCTAAAAAATGGCTGTGAGTTGTGCTGGGCACCTGTAGTCCCAGCTACTTGGGAGGCTGAAGCAAGATAATCACTTGAGACCAAGAATTTGATGTTGCTGTGAGCTATGATGCCACGGCACCCTACTGAGGGGGACAAAGTGAAACTCTGCCTCAAAAAAAGAATCATTCTCACTAATGGTACTGGGGATAGACCGAAATCCCTACCCCAACCACCATCATGGCTCCTAACAGGCTAATTATATTGTCACATGTTTACATATTTTTAAATTTCACTTTTAAAATTAAAGTGTAGTAAAACTGACCCAAGGGAGTGTGAAGTTCCATAAATTTTAACTCATGTGAAGATGTAATGATCACTCCAATACAGGACACAGAATCCAAAAGTAACCCCTCATGTGAGCTCTCTTAGGCAAAAACACCATCCATTCCGAACCCCTGGTAACCACTGGTTTGTTTACTAGAGTTCTGTCTTTTTGAAAATGTCATACAAATAGAATAATAGAAATACTGTTAAACACTACCTCCTGACTTTCCCTATCCCCCAGCACATGACAACCACCATTCCACTTTCTGTCTCTAAGTTGAACTGCTACAGGTACCTCATACAAATGAGATCATGTAACATTTGTCCTTCTGAGACGGGGTTATTTCATCTAACATGTTTTTAAGGTTCGTGTATGTCACAGCATGTGTCAGAAGTTCCTTACTTTTTAAGAACAATATTTCATTGTATGTACACGTCATGCTTTATCCAGTCATCCTCTGATGAACACTTGGGTTGCTTCCACTTTGTGGCAACTGTGAATGCTGCTGCTATCAACGTAGGGATACACATGTCTGTCCAAGTCCCTGCTTTCAATTCTTTGGGGTATGTATCTAAGGGAAATGGAACTGCTGGATTAATGGTAATACCATGTTTAAAATTTTGAGGAACTACCATACTTTTTCCATAGTGGCTACAGTATTCTACATCCCTACCAAGAGTAAAACAAGAGTTCCAATGTTTCCACATCCTCACCAACACTTGGGTTTTTTGTTTGTTTGCTTTTTCTTTTTCTTTTATTGTATTGATCAATGAAATACAAATGCAGCTCAATCTGGGCACTTTCTTTCTTTTTTTTTTTGTAGTTGTCGTTGTTTAGCAGGCCTGGGCTAGGTTCGAACCCGCCAGCCCCAGTATACGTGGCTGGCGCCCTAACCACTGACCCACAGTGCCAAGCCTGTGTTTTTGCTTTTTGAGACATTCTTGCTCTGTCGTCCAGTGCAGTGTCATCGTCACAGCTTACTGCAACTTCACACTCCTGAGCTCGGGTCATCCTCCTTCCTCACCCTCCCAAGTAGATGGGAATAAAGGTGTATGCCACCATGCCTGGGAGATAGAGGCTCTATTTTTTGTGGAGATCGAGTCTTACTCTTGCTCAGGCTGGTCTTGAACTCTTGGCCTTGAATCCTCTGGCTTCAGCCTCCCAAAATGCAAGGGGTGAGACACTATCTGTCCTTGTTATTTATTTATTTTAGTAATAGCCATCCTAAATGGTGCGGAGCAGTATCTAATTGTGATTTTAATTTACATTTTCCTGATGGATCGATACTGTTAAGTGTTTACTGGTCATCTGTGTATTTTCTTTGGAAAGATGTACATTTAGTCATTTTACTCATTTTAAAATTGAGTCATCTTTTTATTATTAAGTTGCAAGAGTTCTTCATATATTTGAGGTATAAGTTTCTCTTTCTATACGTGATTTCCAAATATTTTCTCTCATTCTGTCAGTTGCTTTTGTACTCTATTGATAATTTCCTCAGAAGTTTTACATTCTCTTGAAGTCCCATTCCCATTTATCTACTTCTGCTTTTGCTGTTTGTGAGTGTGGGGTCAGTACGTAACTGGCTTCTTTCACTCACAGGAGGTAAACATTTGAGACTCATCTGAGTTGCTGAGTCTATCCGCAGCTCATACCTTTTCAGTGCTGAGAAGCGTTCCACTGTAT
Source organism: Arctocebus calabarensis (assembly GCA_963573935.1). Taxonomy (NCBI): domain Eukaryota; kingdom Metazoa; phylum Chordata; class Mammalia; order Primates; family Lorisidae; genus Arctocebus; species Arctocebus calabarensis. The sequence continues at coordinate 5,048 of CAUYON010047350.1, forward strand.
GGACATACCAGGGATTTTTTTCATATGTAGGACAACTGAGTTTTTCCAGCTTTTGGTGATTATCAATAGAGTCACTATAAACATTTGTGTTCAGACATTTGAGTGAATGGAAGTTTTCATTTCACTTTAAATTTTTCATTCTGTGGAGTAAAGTCCCAGAGTAGAACCGTAGGCACATGGTAAGCGCACGGTTAGCTTTACAACGACCACCACACTGATTTCCAGAGTGGCTGTCCTGCTCTGCATTCCCACCTGCAATGTCTCAGAGGTCCGGTTTCTCTGCAAGCCTTTTATTACTTGTTTTTTTTTGGGGGGGGGGTTTATTAAATCATAGCTTTTTATTACTTTTGAAGTAATTTTCCATACTATATTTCCTCCTTTCCTTCTGGAACACCAACAACATAAAAGTTACAGCTTCTTTCACTGTCCCACAGGACCCTAAGGCTCTCCTTTGCTTTTTAATTTTTTTTTCTCTTTAAGTCTTTTATCTCTCTGTTTCTTCAAGTAGAATAATTTCTACGATTTTCAAGTTCTCTGACTGTCCTCTGTCATTTCCATTTATTTTCTCTCCAGGAGCTCATAGACAATTTTATGAGGTCACTTTCCAAAGTTCTGCCTTCTCCTTATCTTCCTAGTATTTATGGGTTCCCCGGGGGCTCTCCTTTTTCAGCTCTCTGCTCAGAGAGCTGGAGCTCTATTCACCCAGTGCTGACACTTTCTCTCTGCAAACTGTTCCTCCAATGAGGGATGACTAGTAGGGGACAGGAAGAGGCAGAAAGCAGAGGCGTATGCCCACCCTCCCGTGACCCTGGCTCCTCTAGTCAAAAAGGAAGGTTCCCTCCTCAAAGACTGAGACACCTGCACCTTTCACAACACTGTCGTCTCTACAAGACAGGATTCCCCTTCTCAAGCCAGTGACGCCAGACCTGCTGGAGCTCTCTGCCTACACCCAGGTCCAGGCCTGGGTGAGACAAGGCCAGTAACTGCAGGGGACAGAGGGCAAACTCCACCAGTTTGGTGGTGCTTCAGATTCTGCTCTTCTTTCCCAATCTACTATTTTTGCTCTTTTCTACTTTACTCCTCAAACAGCTGATCCATACAGTCTATCTCAGTTTTGTATCGACTCAGTTCATGTGGTTATGCCACCTCACCTAGAATCAGAACCTCCCCGGGATTATGAATTATGTATTTATATTTTAAGCTTGGCAGAAATTTTCTGCAAAGTGCCAAACAGGCACTGAGGACCACATCTTATCTTTATTTCATCTTCTTCTCTTAGCTCATCGCCCATACAAAAATAGGCTATAGCGCCATGGTTTGCTAATCCCTGTTTGAGAAGCCATTATTTATCTACAAATAGATGAAAATTCATCCAAAGACAAGGGGCAGTGTAAGTTATGCTTCACAGCACAGGATGGTCTTAGGCAGAAGTAGCTTTCATTGTTTATGATAAAGTTGTTTAGAAAATGCTTAATTTTGTGCTTATATTTAATAATTCATAATAGAATCTCAGATATCTTATTGTTTACTGTAAATATTATATTAATAAACGTTATTATTTACTTAGACATAAAACTAATGAAACTCACAAGGAATTACCTTTCAAATCCAATCAACTTCTCCCATTTGGATAAAGATAAAATTTAGCAAAAGCTATGGTATTTATCTCAGGTTCTTAAAATAAAGCTAACAAGCCAGGTGTGGTGGCTCATGCCTGTAATCCTAGCACTCAGGGAGGCTGAGGCTGGTGGTTCTGAGCTCAGGAATTCAAGACCAGCCTGAGCAAAGTTCGATCAGCCAGGGAGCCATCTCTACTAAACATAGAAAACTAGCTGGATATGGTTGCAGGCACCTATAGTCCATCTACTGGGTAGGCTGAGGCAAGAGGATCACTTGAACCAAAGAGTTTGAGGTTGCTGTGAGCTATGATGCCTCGGCACTCCGCCCAGGGTGACAGAGTGAGACTCTATCTCTAAATAAATAAATAAATAAATAAAATAAAGCTAATGAAAGAAAGCTACATGCGCAACATGCTGACAATTACAACTATGGTGGTTCTTCTCCAACTGGTTTAGCTCCCTAAGTTGACCTAATTTTCGTAAACTGGACATAACATGTTGGTATCAGTACACTAGGCCTAGTTCTTTATGTTGACCAGTTTGCTACCGTTTCTTGGGTGTTCAACTTACACAGGCCCTATTTACTTGTTAGCAAATGGATTGCAACGGAGTAATTAGCAGACAAAGGAAAGCTAATCGGCTTATTCCCCTTTTATAGGCTACATTTATATTTTTCCTCACGTGTTATTCTATTAGCAATGACTACTACATCATTGAATTAACCAATGGATTAATGAGAAAAGTTAGCTGTTTCTCTCAAATTGTATGGTTTTCTTATGCTATTATTAATATGTGACAGAAGGGGAAAGTCACATTTTCTTTCTTTCTTTTTTTTTGGTTCAGACAGACTCTCACTTTGTCGCCCTCAATAGAGTGCAGTCGTGTTACAGCTCACAGCAACCTCCAGCTCCTGGGCTTAGGCGATTCTCTGGCCTCAGCCTCCCAAGCAGCTGGGACCACAGGCACCCATCACAACACCTGGCTATTTTTTCGTTGCAGTTTGGCCAGGGCTGCGTTTGAACCCACCACCCTTGGTATATGGGCCAACGCCCTACCCACTGAGCCATAGCATAGGCAGAGCCCTGAAAGTCACACTTTCAACTCCCACAAGTTCTAGGAAATTACCATCTGATTTTATAGGTTGAAAACAATAATATTTTTTATTCTAATATTCCTAATGGTAAGAACACTGGTAAAAATCCAGCCAAAGAATAGAACCTAAGCTCCATACTTTTAGAGATTATAGACCTACTGCCAGTCTACCTCCTGGTCTACATTCTAGTTTGTTTTCCAGAGTTTAAAAGTCCCTTGTTTATAACACAGTACACCAGCACACCAAAAATAATGCAATAAAAGAAAAGTTCATCATTAACTGGATGGAATAAGGTGGGGAGGGGAAGAGGGTAAGGGGCAAGGAGCCATAAGCCAACAGGCTAATGCTTTTATCCAGCTATTATTTGAATCTAATTGATTAAAGCACTATTTCTTGCTGGCCCCTATTATAACTCATGGACCTAGCTGCTCCAAAATAGGTATTCAATTTCCACATCTTGCTGTTTAACTGAACTCCAACATTCACTTTTCCTGTTCTAACACGCTGACTAAAAGCAAAGGCTCTCTGATTTCGACACAAGGTTTTTCTATGTTTATATTCCTTTAACTTGTTTATTTTTGTTACAATATACTTCAGCTTTTATCAGCTGTCAGGCTGACAGTATTCTCGCCACAAAACAATTTGCTATTACATAAGCAAACATAGTGATACTCACCTATGAATGGACCATGTCTACGACTTTAAAAAGGAGGGGAAAAAAAGCACATCAAAGACACTACCTTCACTTTAAGTATGTCAAAGCTTCAAATGTATCTAAAACCAAGATAAGGAACACTTGTTAATTCAGGTCTTGGCATGATTTGGTATAAACATAAATCTGAATTATCTTTATAGAAAACAGGCTTAGGTTTGATGTGCCAAAACCATGACTGTTTGTAAGTCCTTAAAATGTGTGTATTTACATGACTGTAAAAGGGCTACAGTTGTTTTTTAACACTATGATAATTGAATGTTGAAATAGGTTATTATATAAATATATTTATATAAGTCATTTTTAAAAAATATTCTCCATAATTTCAGTCATATTTAGTAAAATTTGTATAATTCTTCCTCATCCTAAATTATCCAAGACTTTATGTTCTAATTACATGCTAATAATTTAAAATAATATAGTAAATTTTTAAACTAAAATAAGTGACATCCAGATTTTTAAAGTATGTAGTTTCTTTATAATATTTTATTGACTTAACTTGAATTTATAGCATACTAATGGGAACATGTTCCGTGATATAAAAAAAAAAAAGTGGAAGTGTAGGACTCTACTGATTTATAGGAAGAATCAATGCTTCATAATAAACTTAATAATGCTACTACTTTGTAAATAATAATGATTCAGAAACGATGTCAACCATGTTTAAGAAGTTTTCTGAGGTAGTGAATGAATAACATACACACATATAAGATTAGAGGAAAATATTTAAACATATGATTTGTTATTTATGTGCCATTATGAATTTAGGTAGCATCTACCAAGCAACATTTTTTGGTTAGATTCTCTGTAATTAAAATTAATTTAGTTGTATGTCATTGAAAAACGATTCTATGAGACACCTCCCCACTAATTCATACTGATTTTCTCATAAATTTAATTTTATTTTTCATGTGTATTTCTGACATGTAGGTAGACAACTAAGGAGGGGGTGACAAGTATAAAAGCGGGAGAAAGTAAAGACAGAGCGGGGAAGAAAACAGAAATGGAGAACTTCAGAAAGCTGTTTAAAAAAGACAAGGGGGGCGGCGCCTGTGCTTCAAAGGAGTAGGGCGCCGGCCCTATGTGCCAGAGGTGGCGGGTCAAACCCAGTCCCAGCCAAAATCTGCTAAAAAAAAAAAAAAAAAAGATGAGAGGGAGAGAGAAAGAGAGAGAGGAAGACACAAGGGAAACCTGACAAGTATTAAAAAAGAACTATAAATTAAATCATGTTAAATACTTCTCATAAAGTACCAAAAATGAACAATTATCTCTTCATCTGGAGCTGGAAAGAGAGGAAAGCCACCGCTGAATGTTCAAAATGGGAAGGAAAAACTTGTCCAGCTGGTTCAAATGCCTTATTATCATTACACCTTCAAACCAAATAACTACTATTCTGCTGCTTAGAGGGCCAGAGTTCCGAGCTCAGGCAAGGAAGCCGGATGGTGGGGAGGATAAGGGAGTCTCTCAGGATTCAGTATACACACGCTCACCTAAGCGACCCAGCTGCTGGCACAGAAAGGCTGTTGCCCAAGGCCATCAAGTATGTGAGGGTTTTTTCGACAGCTTTCAACTAAAGCCCCCTCTATCCACCATGCACACCCAGTTCCAGAAATCTCTAGAGCAGATCTCTCAACCTGTGGATCTCAACCCCTTTGTAACAATGAAAATATATCCTGCATATCAGATATTTACATTACGATTCATAACAGTAGCAAAATTACAGTTACGAAGTAGCAATGAAAATCATTTTATGGTTGGGGGTCACCACAACATGAGGAACTATATTAAAGAGTCGTGGCATTAGGAAGTATTAAGAAGGTTCAGAACCACTGGGAGAGCCAGAGCCTTGCCTTTAAAATCCTGGACTTAGACTGTGTTCAATTTTTGACTTTCTTCTTTGCTGAATTAGGATTTGGCACTTTCTAATCAGTTACCACTGTGATGTACAATTCACTATGTTTACCTGGAAGCCTGAGAACACACATTATTTTCCAATGTCCATGAAATATTTGAAAAAAAGAATATTAACTTTACACTATAGGCCACAGAAAGTGTCAATAAATTAAAAAATATATATATAAACCACAAAGGATGCATCATTCAACCATAAAACAAACTAAAATACAACAAAAACTAAAACAAGCCCCCCAAAGGCTGCAAATTTTAAAATATTCTCCCAAATACAAAAAAAAAAGTATCATCATAGACTATTTCTATCATAAGAAGCACTCAATAAATATTTGCTTAATGAATTCCTGAAGAAAAATACAACCACTCACCCACGAAAAATGTACATATATATATACATGTAACACTCTGCATACAATTTCAGGAAGTTCACAAAATTGTGAAGTCCATTGTCAGCCTCATAAGGGTTTCCTGATATTAAAAATCTCTACACAAAAGGATTTTCTATTTACGTAAAAGTCAAGATTGTTATTATGTAAAACTATTCAGAAATGTATTATCAAAATAAAACACATAATTCTATGTCTCTCATATTAGTTTACTTCGTGTGTTTTAACACTTATTCCCAGAATGTTTTAAGCATGTATTTCTTCCAGGACATTTTAGCTTTTTCTAATGCTCAGCAGAGAAGGCTAGTCCTGTTCCTGTGGAATCTCAAGCCCTTCTCTTCCTTTGTGCTTGCTGGCTTCCCCTTACCCACGGTGGCTTTTCGTAAAGAGATCTTCACAACTTGTTCTCTTACTCCAATCTCTGTTCAAATGTCACCTCAGAGAGGCCTTCCCTGAGCAACCTATTTAAAACAGCCATACATACACACACCCCACCATCACTCTGTCCCCTTACCAAAGTACCTGTATATTTATTTGTACAGTACCAATATTCGGAACTAGAAAGTAAGCTTTTGAGGACAAGAACTTTTTGGTTTTATTTACAACACACGTGCACAGTTAAAGTTTTCTGTCACACACGAGGCATTCAGGATGTGTGTATTTGTGCACTTCCTGATAGAATAGTAAGAAAGGGACAGAGGATTAAAGGAGGTGCCAGCCCACGTAAGAACAACAAAAAGATGGTTTCACTTTTCCTAGATTCAGCTTGATATGCTGAATCACTAAGTCGGGGGATGAACACAAAAGAGAGGACACTACAGAGGGAATGAGAGTGAAATAACGAAGTTTGTTTTAGACATCACAGAAGGATGGGCTCTTCCGCAGACGCTAGACTCTCTCTGTTTGCATTTGAACTTTTGCCACTCAAGAATCAAATTTCAGGTGATCCTATAGCCAGATGCCTATATTCCCTCTCCTCAGCAATTTTCCCTTTTTTAGAAAAGAACTACAGTTAAGGCTTGAAGGAGCAACAAATTCCAAGAAAACACATGATGTTTCATTTCTTTACTTTCTTACCTGAAATGTTATGAATATGAGTTCATTTCTCTTTGGATTTTCTTTTAAAAAGTGCTATGAACCAAAAGAATTCCCAGTGTTCTAAGACAAAATGAAGATGAAACATCAAAATTTCTGACTTTATGCTTTCTCTGCATCTACTGAAATGATCGTGTGCCTTTTGTTTTTTAGTTTGTTAAGATGGTGAATTACAATGATTGCTAAATGATGTATTCTTAGGATAAACCCTACTTGATTGTTATACATTATGCTTCCTATATACTGCTGGATTCCATTTGCTAAAATTTAGTTAGAATTGTTACATCTATGTTCATGAATGAGTGTACTATTTGTACTGTAGGTTTTTTTCTTTTTTTGATTGATTTTGGTATCAAAGTAATGCAGATTGTTTTAGGTAGGAGGATAATCAGGTCCAGGAGTAATAGTCTGCTAAATAGTTATTATGTTATTATTTCATTCATTCATTCCTCGCCTAGGAAACAGGTACCATTATTACCATCACTTTACATGGGGGAAAATAGAGAATGAGGTAAAACTGAGGCTCAGAGAGCAAACTGACATAATTCTTTCTAAGCTGGAACTAGGATTTGAATCAAGACAGTATGAACCCCAAAGCCATTCTCTTAACCTACCATACTATAATGCTTTAATAGTATTTAGGAAAATTCTCTTTAGGCCAGGTATGGTGGCTCATGCCTGTAATCCCAGCAATTTGGGAGGCTGACGGGGGAGGATTACTTGATGCCAGGAGATCAAGTATCAGCCTGGGCAACTTAGCAAGAACCCATCTCTATAAAAAAATTAAAAAATTAGTCTGGTTTGGTGGTACATACCTATGGTCCCCACAACTCAGGAAACTAAGGCAAAAAGATTGCTTGAGCCTAGGATGATGCTACTGCATTTTATCCTGGGCAACAGAGCAAAACCCTGTCTTGAAAACAAAGAAAAAAGGATTCTCTTTAAACACAAACTTTTTTCATTAAGAAAAAGCATTGTATCTACAAAAGATCCAAGTAGTCTGATATGGAGCCCATGTCTTAATGATTACAGTATTTGTTGAAGAAAATAAATGAGATGGCATTGTTACTTACACTCTTGAGTTGGGATCCACATTAACTACTAAATATACTGAAGACATTAAGTAAGAAATGGCAGATTTAATTTAGCTAAAAAGGAAGAGTCTTATTAGGATGTTCTATAGTTCCAAAAGGCCACCAAAATAGTAATAGATAGTACAGTACCATTTTAAAATTTTATCTGATCTTCAATACCACATAGTGAAGCAGGTGTTACTATACACATGTTATAGAGGAGGAAATTTGAGGCACAACATCAAGAAACTTGGTTAAAGCCTGTCATGTTGTAAGTAGCAGAACAGGAATTCAAACTCAAGTCTCTACAGCTCCAGAATAGTGTCTTAAAATTTGTATTTTGGGTTTTTTTGTTTGGTATTTATATCACAATGTTGTCAACCCTAAGAAATAAGAAACACTGATGAGGGCCTTTTGCAAAAAGGAAATTTCAACATCAGATTCTAGCAGAGCTCAGTGTCAAATAATTGGAGCTGAGCTTTAATGGTAATGATGGCAAGTAGGGGCTTCATAATCTCTAGATTAAATTTCTTTTGCAAAGCAAGATTTTCTACCATAAAACCAGCTCAGAAGCTAGGTGTGTTGGTGCAGTCACTGCTACTCAGGCTGAGGCAGGAGTAGCACTTGAGTCCAGGAGTTTGAGGCCAGCCTGGGCGACACAGCAAGAGTCTGTGTCTCCAAAACAAAAAACACCTAATTGCATCCTTTTCCTACAGTTTTGATTATCTGCAGTGGCACAGCCCAATAAGCCTGGGCTACTAGATATTGACCATGATGCAGAATTCCTTTTACGAGTAAGACGGGAGAACAGACAGGGTTACTTGCTATTCGAGTAATTCCAGCCTTCAGGCAACATGATAGAGGAGTAAAGAGTGTGGACTCTTGAGAAACTGTGGTGGTTCTGAAGACCTTTTCTGTGTCACAGTAGCCGTAAGACCTTGAAAAGTTACTTAACTTTTCTTGGCTTCCATGCCTTTATCTATAAAATGGGGGTGATGGCCAGTGCTCACACCTTTAATCCTGGCACTCTGGGAGGAAGGTGGATTGCTACAGCTCACGAGTTCAAGACCAGGCAGAACGAGACTCTGTCTCTAAAAAAATAGCCGGTGTTATGGCGGCTGCCTGTAGTCCCAGCTACTTGAAAGGCTGAGGCAAGAGAATCACTTAAGCCCAAGAGTTTGAGGTCGCTGTCAGATATGATGCCACGGCACTCTACCGAGGGCAACATAATAAGACTATGTCTCAAAAAAAAAAAAAAAGAAAGAAAATTGGGGGTGATAATTTTACCTTTCATAGGGATGAAGGTTAAAGGAATATACGAAAGGCATTTAGAATAGCACCTGACACTAAACGAATATTTCAAATAAAATGTAGATAACAATGAGGGAAAAAAAAAGAATAGCACCTGACACTAGGTAGGCACTGTTTAAATTTTTCTATCTAGAATATTACTATTCATCTAATTATTACTGAACATGATTAAATTACACACATGAAACAGGTACTTTAAAGACTCTTTAGTATAAATAGCTTTAATATTTCTATATTAAAACTATATATTTAAAAGCACAGTCCTATAAATCTGACATCAGTATTAGTGTCCTAAAAATGGCTTTGCATCTTTTGAAAGTAGACAATTTTCAAAACACCAAGATCATCAGACAAAATTCATTAAAATACAACAAACTACTCAATTTCACTAAAGTATAAGCTAAAAATATTAGGGATAAAAAAATACATAAAATAGATAAATATTTTTAAGGCAGAGTATAAGTAAATGTCAGTGAGTAGCACATCAACACTGAGGAATCCTCAAGTACCATTAAAATGTATGAGTTCAATCTACAAAATAAAAAAACTAGATGGGCACGGTGGCTCATGCCTATAATTCTAGCACTCTGGGAGGCCGGGAGACTGCTTGAGCCAGGAGTTCCAGACTAGTCTGAGCAATACAGAGAAACCCCATCTCTACCGAAGGAAAAAGAACATTATCCATGTGTGTACTTAGTGTCACTCCTAACACCAGTGCCAAGAACAAGTTCAAATGACTGGCATATTATGTAATATTAATGAATCACTCGAACAAAAAAGAAAATAGGGTCATTTAATAACTCCCATCATAACTTACTGCTGCTATTCTGGTCTTCAGAAAGTTCTCCCTTTCTTCATCTACCTTAATTTCAAGTCCATATTGAAATAGTTCAAGCATTTTGGGGATGTCACGGCCAATAGAATCTGGTTAGGAAAACAGAAAAATCTAAAATTATCACTTCATCTAAATAAGCAGGAATTACTGAGTAAAATAAACACATATCCCATGTTAAGACATAACAAATAAGTTGTGGCAGACAGACTTTAGGGTATCTTCCAAGATCCCCGTTTCCCAGTTCAAGCTCTCATATGATTTCCCCCCCCTCCCCACATTGAGTGTAGATAAGACCTGCAAATTGCTTCTAACCAAGTGACAGAATGATGATTTGCACATGATTACATTACAGAAAACTACTATGCCTATCTTAGAGAAGACCTCCCCTCTCACTGGCGCTGAAGAAGCTACTTTTGTGAGTTGCCCTACAGAGTGTCACGGGGCAAGATGCTGAGCGCAGCCCCAGGCTGACAGCTAGAAACTGAAGCCCTCAGTCCAGCAGCCTACAAGGAATTGAATTCTTTTTTATTTTAATTTTTATTTTTTGAGCCCAGGAATTGGAGGTTGCTGTGAGCTGTGATGCCACAGCACTCTATCCAGGGTGACAGCTTGAGGCTCTGTCTCAAAACAAACAAACAAACAACAATAACAAAAAAAAACAAAACATAAAAAACATTGATTTCTTTCCCTAGTTTGCTGAACATCAGGAATGGATACTGATGTTTAGCATCGTTCCATGTGTTTAGTGGCCAATTGTATATAATCTAACATGCCTGTTCAATTCTTTTGTCCTCTTTTCAAAAAATTAGACTGATGATCATACTTTTAAGAGTTCTTGATAGAGTCTGGATACAAGTCCATCGTCAAAGGCCAGTCGCGGTGGCTCACCCCGAGGCAGGTGGGTTGCCTGAGCTCATAGGTTCAATATTCTAAGCCAGAATGAGACCTCGGCTCAAGCCAGGTGTTGTGGACGCTTATAGTCCCAGCTACTTCGGAGGCTGAGGCCAGAGAATCACTTAAGCCCGAAAGTTTGAGGTTGCTATGAGCTATGACACCACAGCATTCTACCAAGGGCAACAAAGTGAGACTCTCTCTCAAAAAAAAGAAAAGTGTCCTTTGACAGAGATAAAGTATGACAAATATTTTCCCCTAACCTTGGCTTGTCTTTTCACTGTCTTAGTGATGTCTACTAATAAGCAAAAGTTTTTAATTTTGATAAAGTCCAATTTACCATTTTTTTTATTTTATGGCTTATGCTTTTTTTACTTTAAGAAATCTTTGCCTAATCCAAGGTCCGTGAAGATCTTCTCCTAGGAAATTTTCTTCACATGGCTGTACCCCTTACATTCAGGTCTATGATCCATTTTGAAATAATTTTTGTGTCTAATGTGAGAGGAAAGGGATATCCAGTTACTTCAGCACCATTCTTGAAAAACCCTATTCTTTTCCCATATAATCTCAGCCTTTCCGTTGAACAGCTAGCCATGTAACTTGAGGTCCACTTCTGACTCCTTAATGTTTAAACCACATTCATTTACCTGTAAGACCACACCACACTGTCTTAATTACCACAGCTCTATAGTAAAGTTGTAAACCAAGTAACACAACTCCTCTAACTTTCTTCTTCTTTCTTAAATTATTTTTCTACTCTAGGTTCTTTACATTTCCATTTAAATATTAGAATAAGCTTGCCAATTTCTTCTTTTAAAAAAGCCTTGTTGGATTGTGGCTAGAATTGCATTAACTCTAACCTTAAACTTTCACCAACAGTTTTCTGTGAATAGGTCTTATACAACTTTCATCAAATGTATTGGTTTTTATGCTCATATGAATGAAACGTTTATAAATTTCATCTTGATTGTACATTGGCAGTATACAGAAATATAGTTGATTTCTATGTAGTGATCTTGGATCTTGTAGCCTTGTTAAATTCACTTAGAATTCACCTATTAGGGTATCTTAAGATATCATTTGAGAATATTTATTTCTTCTTTTCCCATGGTATGTCCTTTATTTCACTGATTTCCTGTACATTGTTAAACATAAGTGATGACCTTTGCCTTGTTCCTCTTCTCAGGAAGAACTTCTCGATAGTCTTGCCATGTTGCTTCTTCACAGATACTTGTCAAATTGAGGAAGTTTAATCCTATTTCGGGGAATTCTTACTATGAACAGGCATTGGATTTTGTCAAATGCTTCTGCATCTATTAAGATGGCCCTGAGGTCTTTATCTTTTATCCTATTAACACAGTATATTATATTGACATTCAGGTGTTAAGACAACTCTGCATTCCGGAATAAACCTCTCTGGTTAAGGTGTATTAACCTTTATTAATATAGTGCTGGATTCAATTTGTTAACTTTTTTTTTATTTGTTTTTTGCTTCTATGCTCATGAAGAATATTTATCTGTAGTTTTTGGCATGTCCTTATCTAGCTTTCATATTAGGGTTACACCAAGCCCATAAAACAAATTGGTATATATGTGTTCTTTAGTCACAGAGGTTATGAAAAATACATATTATTTCTTCCTTAAATGTTGGACTAGAACGTTGGGTTGGCCTGGACTTTTTATTGGAGGCAGTTACAAATTACTAATTCATCTGTACCAAAATGTTTATTGCAGCTCAATTCATAATTGCTAAGTCATGGAAGAAGCCCAAGTGCCCATCGACCCATGAATGGATTAATAAAGTTTGGCACATGTACACCATGGAATATTATGCAGCCTTAAAGAAAGATGGAGACTTTACCTCTTTCGTGCTTACATGGATGGAGCTGGAACATATTCTTCTTAGCAAAGTATCTCAAGAATGGAAGAAAAAATATCCAATGTACTCAACCCTACTATGAAACTAATTTAAAGGTTCCA
>CAUYON010047356.1:0-10480 GCA_963573935.1 Arctocebus calabarensis
AAACTTCCATTACAATGTTGAAGAGCAATGGAAACAATGGGCAACCTTGCCTGATTACTGATCTAAGTGGAAATGGTTTCAGTTTAACTCTGGTACAATATTGACTGTGGGTTTGCTGTAGATGGTCTCTTATCAGTTTAAGAAATGTCCCTTCTATACCAATTTTTTAAGGGTTCTGATCATGAAGGGATGCTGGATATTGTCAAAAGCTTTTTCTGCATCAATTGAGAGAATCATACGGTCTTTATTTTTTAATCTGTTTATGTGCTGGATTACATTTATAGATTTACATATATTGAACCAGCCTTGAGACCCTGGGATAAAGTCCACTTGGTCATGGTGTATAACTTGTTTGAGGTGTTGTTGGATTATGTTTTTTAGTATCTTGTTAAATATTTTTGCCTCAATTTTCATTAGTGGTATTGGTCTATAGTTTTTGTTTTTTTTTTTTTTCTTGTTGGGACTCTCCCTGTTTTAGGGATCAAGGTGATATTTGCTTCATAGAATGTGTTGGGTAGTATTCCTGCTTTTTCTGTACTTTGGAAGAGGTTTATCAATATAGGTACTAGTTCTTCTTTAAAGGTTTAGTAGAATTCTGATGTGAAGCCATCTGGTCATGGGCTTTTCATTATAGGGAGATTTTGTATAGTTGATAATATTTCAGAACTTGATATAGGCCTTTTAAACATTTCCACTATATTGTGAATAAGTCGTTTTTGGTGGTGTGCTTGCAAGTATTGGTCAATTTTCTTGAGATTTTCATATTTCTGAGAATAAATTTTCTTGTAGTATTCATTAAGAATTTTTTGAATTTCAGAGGAGTCTGTTGTTGTTTCATCTTTACCATTTTCAGATTGCTGAGATTAGAGATTTTACACTTTTTTTTCTGATTAGGTTAGCCAAAGGTTTATCTATTTTATTGAAATTAAAAAAAAAAAAAAACTTTTGATTGTGTTGATCTGTTGTATAATTCTTTTGTTTTCAATTTCATTTAATTCTGCTCTAATTTTGGTTATTTTTTTTCTTCTGCTGTGTTTGGGGTTGGAATGTTCTTCCTTGTCCAGTTGCTTGAGATGTCTCATTAAGTTGTTTACTTCCTCTCTTTCCGTTCTCTTCAGGAAAGCTTGCAGTTCTATAAATTTCCCTGTTAGGACTGCCTTTGCAGTATCCCAGAGGTTCTGATAATTTATGTCTTCATTGTCATTTTGTTCCAAAAGTTTGGTAATTTCCTTATTAATCTCATCTATGACCCAGCTATCTTTCAGCATAAGTTTATTTAGCTTCCATGTTTTTGTATGAGTATACAGATTCCTATTGTTATTGAGTTCAACTTTTATTCCATGATGGTAAGAGAAGCGGAAAGGAATAATTTCTATTCTTTTAAATTTGCTGAGATTAGACTTGTAACCTAAGATTTGATCAGTTTTTGAGTATGTTCCATGGGGTGCTGAGAATGTGTATTCACTTTTATTAGGATGAAATGTTCTGTAGACGTCTGTTAAATCCAGTTGTTGAATTGTTAAGTTTAAATCTAGAATTTATTTACTTAGCTTTTTTTTGGAGGATTTATCCAACACTACTAAAGGAGTATTAAAATCTCCAGCTACTATGGAGCTGGAGGAAATCACGTTACTCATGTCTATTAGAGATTTTGTTATAAATTGAGGTTCAGTCTGGTTGGGTGCATAAATGTTAATAATTGAAATCTCATCATATTGAGTAGTACCTTTAAGAAATACGACATGCCTGTCTTTATCCTTCTTTACATTGGTTGGTTTAAAGGCTATTGTATCTGCAAATAAGATTGGGACACCTTCTTTTGTTGTTTTCCATTTGCCTGTAGAATAGATGACCATCCCTTCACCTTGAGTGTAAACTTATCTTTTAAGCTAAGGTGAGATTCTTGTATGCATCAGATATCTGGCCTGAGTTTTTGGATCCAGTCAGTCAACCTATGCTTCTTTAGAGGACAATTTAAACCATTCACATTAATTGAAAGTAATTATAAATCTTTAGAAAGTCCAGTGGAAATTTTTAGTCCTTTCATCACTGTGGAAGATGAAATTTGATAAATAGTTTCTAGGTGAGTTTACTTTTGTGGTTTAGGATTGCGCTGGTCATTCTGGGGGATAGGTCTGAGAATATCCTGGAGAGCTGGCTTAGTTCTAGCAAATTTCTTCATCATGTGGATATCGTTGAAGTATTTAAATTCTCCATCACAAATGAAACTCAGTTTAGGTGGATACAAGATCCTGGGTTGAAAGTTCTTTTGTTTCTCTTCTAGCTTGAAAGGTTTGATCAGAGAGAGCTACAGTTATTCTAATATTCTTCCCGTTGTAGGTATTGGATTTCAAACATCTGGATGCTTTCCAAATTTTCTCCTTCATATTAACTTTCGTGAACTTAATTATGATGTACCTGGAGGATGTCTTATTTGGGTTGGGTCATGCTGGGTTTCTGAAACTGTTTGCTATCTGAATTTCAGAATCTCTTGTCATGTCTGGAAAATTCTCTTTCATAATCTCTTAAAGAAGAGACTCTGTGCCTTGTGATGCTGCTTCATCATTTTCAGGTATCCCTATAAGGTGAATATTGCTTTTCTTCCAGTTATCCCAGAGCTCGTCTGAGAGAATGATCCATTTTGGCTTCCATTTCTCTACCTCTGTGGAAATTTGGGAGCATTCGAAAGCTTTGTCTTCCATGTCAGAAATCCTTTCTTCTGTTTGCTCCATTCTGTTACTGAGAGAATCTACTGTATTTCTCAGATCTTTGAGGGCTGCAACTTCTTGTCTCAATGTGTCAAAATCTTTAGTCATTTTGTCTTTGAATTTGTTCAGTTCTTGAGACATCTTGTCGGTCATCTTTTGGATTACTGCTTGAAATTCTAATTCCATCTTTTCTTCCACTGTGGTGATCTTAGGTGCTATCCAGACTCTGAATTCGACTTCTGATATCTCAACCATTTGCTTATGCAAGGGATCTTGTGCTGTATCTACCTTGTTGTTCCTTGGGGAAGTTGATCTACTCTGATTATTCATATTGCCAGAGTTTTTCTGTTGGTTCCGCCTCATGATTATTTTTCACTATTGCCTATGACCGTCCTCAGAGTTGGGGGGGTATCTCTCCCAGATCAGACCTTGGCAGAATCACTATGTTTTTACCGGATCTTTGCAGGGAGTGACCATATGTCTCTAATGATTACTCAAACCCCACAGGGTGGAGAGCATAAATCCTCCTCAGCCTGCTTAGAAGACACTTTAAATTGCTAATTTGGGCTAAGCACAAGCCTTCCCAGGAAAGCGCTTGTGGCTGGGATCACTCCTTAAGTGGCTATCCACTTACCCAGTGTGCCCAAATCGGTCTCACCCTATGCCCCTGAGAGCTAAGCCTGCAAGGTGGCTCAGTCCCTCCTTTACACTGCTCACTCACTAGATTACTTGCTCCCACCCAATGTTTTTTCTGGGACCTGGAGAGTGGAGCTTGCCAGGGTAGTTCTCCATCAATGGCTCCACACAGCCCACAACCAAACACTGGTAGCTCTGCCTGGCTTGGTGATCATTTTGGGGCCCCAGACAACACTTAAAGACCCCTGCATTCTTGCCCAAGTTCCCCCAAGGCAGTTCAACTGACTGCCATGTTCAAAAGAAACCCAAACAGCTCACAGCCTGCAGTCCCACTGTTGCCCCACCCACAGCTGCCAACAGGATTAGACCGAATGAACAGACGCAACCACTTGCCCAATCTCCACCACTTTTGCCTTCCTCAAGGTGTCCAGAAGTCTCACGCTGTCTCCCTGTGTCCTCAAAGGGAAGTTTCTGGTCAGATCCCACCTGCCAGAGATGCCTGAAGTCCTCTCTCCCCAGTCTCACCCAGCCCAGTTGCAAGGAAGCTGTTGCCCCCAATTTATATTTTTAATAGGCTTATCAAAGATCAAATGAAGACAAGTGTCTGGGTTAGATTGAAGTTTTATTTTTTAGTTGGGTCTTTTCTTGGTTTTTATATCAGGGTAATGTTTGATTCATAGAACGTTCTGGGGATGATTACTTCCTCCTCAAATTTTTGGATTATTTCCTATAGTATGTGTATAAACTCTTCTTTGAAGGTTTGAATAGAATTCTGGTGTTAAGCTATGAGGAGCAGGGCATTGTTGTATATTGATAATATTTTTAGATTTCTTTTGATCTCAGTACTTGATATAGGTCTATTCAGGGTATCTATTTCTTCTTCGTTAAGTCTAATGGCAGAGTGTGATTCCAAATATTGATCCATTTCCTTTCATTTGTCAAATTCCTGGACATAGAGTTTTTTATAGTATTCAGAGTTAATCTGTTATATTTCTCTGGCATCTATTGTTATTTCCTGTTTACCATTTTTTATTGTGGTCACTACAGATTTTACTTTTCTGTTTGTAGTTGGTCTGGCCAAAGGTTTAAACATACCTTCCTATATACCCACAATCCAAACATTTGGAAGATTGTTGTTTCATATATTGTCATATTTATTAGCTTCATTTGTCATTTTTCTTCTTGTTGCTTTTATTTTTTTCTATTGGGCTATTTTGGAACAAAATCCCCCCAAAGCCTTTATGTTTAAAAAGTATCTATTCTTCTTATTATAGCTTATTGTTAAATATCTCAATTCGGTTATATCAAATTTCTTTATTGAATTTTTCATTTTCAGTATTGCTGTTTGATCCTTTTGATGGCATCCATCTCTTCATAGACTTTTGTATTTATACAATTATTCTAATTTTTATACATAGTTTTTTCCTATTTACTTGTATTTCACTGAGCTTTGCAGTATTACATTTTTCTCTGAATTTAATTGATTTGTTTTGAGAGTTTTTTTGTGTTCCTATGTAGGTGTCTTGTTTTAATTTAAATGTTTTTATATTTTCACATTTGTTACTGTATTTTCTTCCAGTTTTATGTACTGACTTTTACACTGAAAGAAAATTTCATATAGACATTAAGTAGTGTGAATGTGCTTTTGTATTCTACCTGGAAACAGTAGTGTATGTGCTGTTCAAATGTTATCAGTGTCAATAACATCTCTGAGTTTCTCAGTGAAGTAGTCTATAGTTGTTCACAGAAGTTGTAGTGATACTTCTCTATATGATGCCAGGTTGGCCAGGTAGGTATTCTAACGTAGGTAAACTGAATATCCCTGTCTTTGGGCTGGAGAGCTTACACACACACTAACATAAGTGGTTTAAATGAGCCAATCCTTAGATTTACAGGACACTTCCTCAAGTGTACTTCCATCTTTTTCTCCATTCCAATCATCCTATCTGCCATCCATGTTCTGAATTCTATTTCTCACATTTCAGCAATTTCCCTGTGAACAATATTATCTGATGTATCTACTTCGAATTGCCTTGGGGCAGTTGACCTGCTCTGATTTTTCACATTGCAAAAGTTGTTGTCCTGATTCCTCCCCATTTTTATTTGTATTTTTTTATTAATTCAAATACACATAGATTATGAATACATTTATGCCAATGTAGTCTACAATGTGTTGATTTTTTTATATGCAATCACACATGTTTACATCAAACCTATCAACATAGCTTTTGCCTTATTTACTTAATTATTCTGTTGAGATATTTATGTTCTACACTTGAAAGATTTGATTGCACCCTTGGACTATGCTCAATAGGTTTGGTTTTGCCTTTTACCCTCCATCAATCAAAATTCCCCTTCACGCGCAATTTTTCTCCTTCACCCTGGGCTATAGTTGTGTTCTATCTTTCATAAAAAAGTGGTCCTAAGACCAAAAATCACTTGGCAAAAAAGATATTTGCACCATAATATTCACTGCAACTCTATTCATAATAGCCAAGACACGGAAAACCCCAGTTGCCTTTCCATCAATGAATAGATTAATAAGTTGTGGTATATTTACACTATGGAATACTATGCAGCCTTAAGAAAAGATGGAGCCTTTATCTCCTTTATGACTACATGGAGAGACCTGGAACATATTTTTCTGAGTAAATTATCTCAAGAATAGAAGAAAAAATATCAAATGTACTCAGTACCTCTATGAAACCTAATTATACTTACCCATAATTATTTTTAGCTTCTAATTTTCATTCAAGATATTAATTATACTTTTTTAGTTGAATTGATCAGTTATCCTGGAGAAGTATTCAGATATATTATTGTATGGGACCTTTAACAACCTGTTCAATAATTAAATATCACAGGGTGACACAGACATGGTTTGCCCACAGAAGTTGAAATAAACATCCCTACTCCACTGAGCTATAGTTTGTGGCTGTGACTTATCTCCTACAGTTTCATAGAAGTCACTTTGAGAGCAATATATAGACGTTCTGAGGGCCAATTTGGTAAAACAGCATAGTCCGTCACTGTATAGAAGTCAACCTGCCTCTACAAAATCCCAGTGAGTTGTAGTGTTATATTGCAATGTCTGCTGGGCAAAGATATGGAAACATGTGGCCTCACATCCACTTGGGTAAGGTGAAGCAGGGTAATCCATAGCTAGACCTGCTTAGTCCACTCCTTATGGTTTTGAGACTACTCCTGTGCCCCCAAAGTCATGGTAGTAGTGAAACATCATCTTTAGATAGTGATTCTGTGGGGAGAAGAATCAGTGGACATCACTGGCCCAGAGTTCCAGTCAACTCACTCAGGGATTGGGCACTGACCATCCAAATCAACTCAGAGACCTGCCCAGGGAATAGCACTGGATCAGAGTTCCTGTTTGAGTTTCTCAGGCAGTGCGTCTTGCCAATCCAATTAAGCTCAGAGGACCACCTGGAAGACAACAAAGGCCAAGATCCAGTCAAAGTCACTGATGTACTGGTCACTACTCATTCAGTTGGGCTTTGAGGTCACCTCTCAGTAGAGATCTGTATTGCAAAATTCCAGTCAAAATCATGCAAGCAATTGACATTGTGCCTCCAATTGAATTCAGAGGGTGTTGCCCGGGAAAGACTGCCCAAGTTCCAGTCAAAAACACATAGGCAGTGGGCACCACCTTGCTGATCAAACTCAATGAGCTTCCACCCAGTGAAGAGTATGAGCCCAGAGTTCCCATCACAGTCACTCAGGTAATGGTTATTGTACTCTCCATTGAGCTTAACAGACCACTGCCCTCAGAGGGAGAGCACTGGACCATATTTCCTGTCAAAGTCATACAGACACTAGGCATTGCCCTCTGAGGCAAGTTTAAGGAGGGTCTGGTGGGCCCAAATCATTGATCCTTAGGCATATCTGCCTGATAATTCCTGAGAATCTGAAGTATAGTTGTTTGCACTTCTCCTGACCAAAGTTAACACTGTGGCACTGCTTTCCACTGTAACTCAGCACACCATGAAATATGTGTGCCTCTAAGTGAATTTTCCAAACACTATGGCCTCATGGAAATAATATGGAGGGAGGAAGAGCGGTATTCTCAGGATTTAAGAAAATAGTTGGCCACCTTTTTGCCAGAGAGCATAGGCTCCATGTTGGGACCTCCTTGGAGAAGTAGGATAGGGACTCAACAGCACTCTCCTCTAGGATAAGTTCAGATAAGACTTTACTTCCCTGCTTGTTTTTGTCTGCTCACAGTAAGCCCATCATACAGCTCCCATTTGGGGGAGACTTCTCCCATATTCTGGCTCTGTTCTCCATACATGATCTTTCTGTCTTTATTCCTCTTTCTTTTTCCTGACACTTGGCTCAGAATGTATAAGAGTACCTCACTTGCTTCTTTCTCTGACCAGCTTCCCACTTTTGACTTCTCTCAGTCCACTTCAGTCTAATATCACTCCTTCTGGAAAGGAGCCTCTGGTGAAAGCTGCTTCCAGTTTGCCATTTGGACTCCTTCTCAAGGATTCAACTTTCTTTTAAATTTCACTAATTCCATTTCATGTCCATGTTATGAATTTAATTTGTCTTTAGAACAATTTTCTTGTAGTTAGAATTCACTACTGTAACTCCACTGTGACTCCTCATAGGTATTGGTATGTTTAATTTCTTACGTCACCAGGTTCTTTTGCTGGTTTCTTGTCATCTAAAGCCTCCCCTTTTCTTAACTCAATACTAATAGATTTTCAGAGTAACTACCCTTTTTCCAGAAACTCTTTAAGCAACTCCCCTAATTCTAGAGTTAAATCATGTTTTTCTTTTCTTCAATATCAAGAAGGCAGAGGATATGTGTCTGCACTCCAAGCTGTAATGCAGCTTTTCAAAATGTCATGTCTACTTATAAATTGCCTCTATTAAATCCTGTGCTGGATTGCATGTGTTCTCTGTGTTGGGTTGTTCACAAGATAGCTGTAGGATATTTAATTTGGGCTTAGGTGTGACCCTTTTTACTGAGGCTGGTTTTGTGTGAGTTGCTTTGCCTGAGGTCTCTCCTCAAGCATATGGACTGTGTTTGGGAACAGTATGGCATAGTTGGATCAATCCAATGGTGGGTTGTTCCACAGGCTAGTGAAAGTGTGAATGACAGGTCTTATGGGATAATGTCCAGCATCCTAGGGGGCACTCAGTTATCACCTATCTCTTAAAAGCCAGTAAAACTGTTCTGTGAAGCCTCATATGTATAACTCTATAGCCAACTCAATCAATTTTCATGTTCAGTTCCTTTTGCACTCTAGAGTGGGTTGCTAGTATTCTATTTGCTTGGTGTGGCTAAGGGGAGACTGTGCTCTTTTTATTTCAGTGAAGATGATGTAAAAGCTGGTGAAACAAATTTGCATTTCATGCTGATCTAGTGTCATGCAAGAAAACCTCAAGATGGCTTTTGATGTGCTTGTCACTGTGTCTGTAACCTTTTGCAATGTCTTTGCATAGACTGTAGGCAGTACCCTAATCTAGCCAAGTACATGTTGGCAGTAGTGTGAAGAGGCCTCTTACAACTTGGTCACAGTGTTTGTGGGATAAGTGTTGTGCCCCAATGCTCCATTCTCCATTTCTTTTCAAAAGTTTATTGACCTGTCATGTTTTTGTTTTCTCTATGCAGAGTAGCTTGCATTGCTTCTAAGATTTCACAATGTTTCTTCTGATACAGGCAATCTTATCATAGATAGCTATCTTCAATATTCTCTTTCTTGACAGTAGGATGTCAGAAGATTGGTTCTATTCTGCCTGTTTTACTGTATATTATCAGTGTGATGAAGTTCTCCTTGTAAATAAACTGCACTTTTTAAGTATATGCTTAGATATTTTATTTGCAGTTTTATCAAATGGTATTCAGTCTTAAATTTCAGATTAACTATTATTGTATGAAAATGACTCATTTGTGCACATTATTTTGTAACCTGACACTTTTCTGTATCTAGTCATCAATTCCAGGAGTATTCTGGTGAATTTTTTAGAATTTTCTAGATTTATGATCATATCATCAGTAGACAGGGGCATTTTGTACTTTTTCTTGATTTGGATAGTCTTATTTCTCTTGTCAGATTGTTCTGGCTAGTAATTCTAATACTCTGTTGAATAAAATATATGATGAGGGACATTCCTGTCCTGTTTCAGTTCTTAAGAGAAATGTTTTCAACCTTTGCTCAGGATGCATGATGTTGTCTGTGGGTTTATAATATTTGGCTTCATATAATTTTGAAATTTGTTACTTCTATGACTAGTTTTCTGAGTGTTTTAAATAAATTTTGTTAACAAAGAGTGAAAGATATCATTTTTAGTGCCATTGTATTAACTGGTAACCAATATCCTAAGTGAAGTATTGAGTATCTCAGGAAAGAAAAATAAACACTGTGTTGTTTCTAATAATTAACCTTTAAAAGATAACCATAAATGTTAACAAAGCAATATAAAAAGCATAAAGATCCAAGAAGAGGGAAGGGTATGACGGTGAGAGTGTGTTAAAATTTCACTTATTTTGTATAATACAATAAATACTTTTCTGGAGATGGACATACCAAGAAATCTGCCTTCAGCATTATGAAAGTTATCCATGTAATACAAACTCTTCTACTGCATTCAAGTTTTGAGATAAAAACAAAAAAATCTTTTAAAAATTGAAATAAAGCAATCTGCTGAACAGATGAGCTCTACTTGGCTTTTTCCTTAGTACAGATGGAAAAAAATAAGGGTCATATTAAAAGAATAATGGTCAAATGTAGTAACATAGACCCACTCCGAAAATTTTAGAATTTCCACTGACCATTCTGGACAAATGTGTGATTTTAAGATGGATAACAACTGAAAAATCATAATATTAATTGTACAGAGATATAACAGATTTATTTATTATATGAGATGAAATACTGTAAATTTCTAAGTTATAGTGTGAGGAAGGTAAATAGTCTCTATTTGCCTCATAGATTCGGCATCATGGTTCACTGTCTCACTCAAATATCAATTATGGCTGCATACTTACCCACATTCTATGAAAAAAGAAAGTTTAGAAAAGAGAGTGAATGCTGAAAATAATACCATGAAATATTGACCATGAAAACATTTTAACAGGTTTAAATTAACTACTCTAAATATGTATAAATATA
>CAUYON010047357.1:0-59914 GCA_963573935.1 Arctocebus calabarensis
CTTGCTTATTTTATTACAACTCAACAGGAACAGTACCAACTGTTTAGAACTTCGAATAAAATTTGTGTATGTGTGAAGAGGACTGTTTTATCATAGATATGGTCTAACGTTGCCTGAAAATGGTGATAATAAAAAAGTAGACGCAATGTTTAGTTACCTTACCTTTGTAAATTCTCTACAGATAACGCACCTGCTATCGCCTGCTCCGAGGGAGATGACTCTCCCGGCTCTGCCTTAACATACCCTAGCTAAATGTCGCATGGCTGGAACACCTTTTCCTTGTCTAAAATCCAAACTCTAAGTCTGAACTCATAAAAGCTGTCTGATCAACTGCTTATTTTGAAATGAGGCAGGTAAAATGAATGGGGGGAGGGTTTTCTGTAGCAAATTCTAATACCCCCGCCCCATCTTTTCTCCATCTCCACTTTTCCTACCCCAGGTCAGCCGATTAGCATAAAGGTTACAAACTCTGAAAGACAAAAGGGAAAATCATACCAATAACTTTGGAAATCTTGCCCCCGTGTCCAGCAGTGGAGAGCTTGCTGCATTCCAACCACTGAACCAAGAGCTTTATGTTAATCATTTCATTGAATCCCATGAGCTCTGGGAAGTAGATAAAAAATGATGATCGTGTCCAGTTTTTCCAGGTCATAAAACTAAGGCTCAGAGAGAAGGAATACACTGTCCACACCTCACAGCTT
Organism: Arctocebus calabarensis; assembly: GCA_963573935.1. NCBI lineage: Eukaryota > Metazoa > Chordata > Mammalia > Primates > Lorisidae > Arctocebus > Arctocebus calabarensis. The sequence continues at coordinate 702 of CAUYON010047357.1, forward strand.
GGACGGGATCTAATTCTGATCCGTATCCAAGTAGGCTTGGCTCTGAACCTCCAGCCCAGACCACTCAGGGCAGTAGGGAAGACGTTAAATCCCTAACACTCCAGAATTAATGCGTTTATCAGGGTTAGTGGATTTTCTCCCTTACTTGAAAGATAAGAGCAGTAAGATAGTACTAAGACTCTGACAAGACGGGCGGCTTTGGGGCCCCCTCTTTGTGCCACCCAGCATGAAGAGTGAATGCAGAATGAGGAAGAGGGGGTGACAAGTGCCGCTGTACCCCAGTCGCTCGGGCGTGAACGTCCCCCACTCACAAGCATTGTCACGCACTTAGCCTGCACCAAGCCTGTCTCCAGGTGCCACGCTTCTACTTCTGGATAAGGCCAGGTAAGGAAAATGTCACCACAAGGAAACATTTGGACGCATGTGACCCAGCCTGGGTCTTGAAGAACGAGCCTATGTGGGAAAACATCTGGCTGATCTGACCAGCTGGGGAGAGAGAAAAGATGGAACTTCTTCTGATTATGTGCTTGCTCCCTGAGAACGCATTTTCCATCAAGGACACACGTGGCCTTAGAGTTGACCAGCCTCTACATTGCCAGGCAGTGATTTCTCAGCAGCGTGTTAGTTTCAACCCGTAACTTTTGTGTTTCCTTAGCTGCTCTCACCCCAAAACACGGTCACATGTGGGAAGGCTGGCAGCTTCCTAAGTAGAGAATCAGAAATGTCTGAAACCCTTCTGGTGAGTCAGACACTCAAATTTCCCAGACCAGCACTGTGGCCGCCAGTTCCACTGCTCCCTGGACACCTGTCTATCCCAGCAAGTGGAAGCCTTGAGCTTTGGCACGGCGGACCTGTTCCCCCTCCTAAAGCCAATTCCCAACTGGCCCCTGGCATAGCCTCCTCCCGCAGTGGCCACCGTGGGAACTGTCCAAGCCCTTTATGACTAGACCTACGCGTGAAAATTATATTAAAATACTGAATCCATTGCCTAGATAAACACAGACCCAAAACCCACTTGAGTCTGAGATACTGGAAAGTGGGCGGGGATTGTTAGGCACCTCTGGCTTCCCCGTCAAGTCAGCTGCGTGACGGACGCCATTCCCATCTCTCCCTCGAATGGGCCCTGCCTCAGAATTTCCTGAGAATTCCTCACAGACCCCAGAGCACCATGAGGAGGCTTCCGAGATGGAGAGGAAAGGGAGGGTCTGTCTCGGCAGCTGGTTTCTGGGTTCCCCACGATGTGGCGCCTGCCTAGCTCTTGCCCAACTGCTGAGGCCACTTTCTTTGAGACTAACTTTTCATTGGCCAGATCCTCTGAGTAGAAACCAGCTGTTGCTTCAATGATCCAAGGAAAAACATCCAAGGAAAAAATCCAAACATTACCCAAGAAAAAACTGTCTGGTGGCCCCAGAGCTTGTCAGAGCTGGCCCATCAAGCATCTCTTTATGGTGCCAAGAGAATCGTCTCCTTTAGATGGCTCTGTGCCCACTGGAGCACCACTCTGGTAGGAGGAAACTGAGGTTCAGAGAGGATCACTCGGGCGGCAGCGGTGAGTACCCAGCCCAGGCCTCCCGATCAGCACTTTACCCGCCTCCGCGCCTCTGGGCCAGGGCAGGGTTCTAGGTTTTGAGATGCTCAGAGTTTGGGTTTCCCTGAAGTCTACTGTGGCCCCAGGGCTCCCCCCACTCCACTCTCCCCTCCCCCGGTGGTTCTTTTTTTTCCCACAATGCTCTCTCTACATCAAAGACACTTAACGGTTACTAAGGGCTGCTGAGCATCTCATATATGGCACAGTCCGGTGCCGAGCAAGTTGTATGGGACTTGCTTCTCAAAGGGGGTTCCTCTCCTCTCCCTACAGCGTCTTCTCTGTGCCCCCCAGACCCACCCAAAGCTTCCACCCTCCCAGGGGACTCAGGTCCTCTGCAGCTGCACTGTCCAAGGGAGGTAGCCCCTCACCACAGGTGACCTCAAGCCCTTGCAATGCAGCTGGTCCAAATTGAGAAGGACTCTAAGTAAGAAACACCAGAGGGAAAAAGTATCCAATGTACTCAGCCCTATGGTGAAACTAGTTACAGCTTTCATATGAGGGCTATAACCCAATTATAGCACAAGAATATGGGGAAAGGGGCAAGGGGGGAGGAGGGGGAGAGGGGATGGAGGGAAGGTAATTGGTGGGACCACACCTATGGTGCATCTTAGAAGGGTGCAGGTGAAACTTACTAAATGCAGAATATAAAGATCTGAACACAGTAACTAAGAAAATACCATGAATGCTATGTTAACCAGTTTGATGAAAATATTTTAGATCGTATATGAAACCAGCACGTTGTACCCCATGATTGCATTAATGTGCACAGCTATGATTTAATAAAAAAAAAAAAAGAGGAGAAATACCAGAGTCCAAAGATGTAGTATGGAAGAAAAGAATGTAAATGATGCTAGTGATTTTATACTGATTACTTATGAACACGACGAAATGCCCTCTCTATCTCTGGGTTCTGCATTAATGGATTCAACCAACCTCAGCTAGAAAATATTTGAAAAAGGATAAATAAACTGTGATAAATGTATACCAGGGAATACTATTCAGCCATAAAGAAAGATGGAGAGTCTACGTCTTTTGTATTTACAAGGAAGGATTTGGAGAACATCCTCCTTAAGCAGAGTATCACAAGAATGGACAAACAAGCACTCAATGTACTCAATACTAATATGAAACTAGTAGAGAATAACTACACACCCACACAGAGACAAACACATTTAAATTCAAGGGGGTGGCACCTGTGGCTCAAAGGAGTAGGGCACCAGCCCCATATATTGGAGGTGGTGGGTTTAAACCCGGCCCCAGCCAAAAGATGAAAAATATAAAATAAAATAAATAAAGTCAAGAGGGGGAAGGGGGATTGTTATGCTCTCACTGTCAAGTCCATGTAGGGGTATACGGCACGCTGCCTGGGTGAAGGGCTCAGCTGAAACTTGGACTTTACCTAACAGATGCAAACAATGCGACCTAATTGCATTAATCTAAAATAACAAAAACGAAGGAAATATTTGAAAAAACAAAACTGTTTCTGTATCCAACATGTACAGACATTTTTCTTGCCGTTATTTCCTAAAGCATACGATACAATAACTATTTATATACCACGTACATTGTAGTAGGTATTATAAATAATTTCAAGATAAACGTATACAGAAGACGTGCAAATCCAACACCATTTTATCTCAGGGACTTGAATCCTTGAATCTGAGGAAGGTCCTGGAACAAATCTACCGTGGACACCAAAAGATGACCGTGGAGGGTTAAGTAAAACATATAACTCAAACTTCACCCGTTCCTTTTTGCTTTTTATAAATGCGGATAATACAAAATTTGAAATTAATTTCGTGGCTTGCATTATACAGAGGGTGCCAAACACATGGTCGCATGTTTTAAGGAAGGTAAAAAACACTGTACTCAATGTGTATTACTCAAGTCAAGTTCAACTTCTGCAATCACAGGAGGTGCTCAATGTGACTTGTAGTCAGCCTTTGTTGTTGTATATTGAGTATTAAAATTTTAACAGCGTGTTTTCCTTCCTTAGAATGTGTATACAATTTTTGGCACCCTCTGTATTTCTACTGGACGGTGCGGCTTCAGAGAGAGTATTTTTAGTGCAGGCGAAGCAGGGAATCATTCTTCATTCACCAAGAATTCATTGAGCAGACACGCACGCCACACGCTAAGGATAAAGGCCCAGTGTCCTGCTGGCTGTTAGGCAGGGCACAAGTTTAATAAGACAGGTTCTTGCTCCCAGGGGCCCGCATTGTCAGGGGATCAGGAGCTCACACAGAGCCTAGGGACGCCTCTTATTGAGGCGAAACCACATGCTTTGGGGTTGTATAGAACAAGGCAGCTCCCAGGACTTCACAGAGAGTGACTTTTTAGGAAACCAGATTGAGTTCTTTAACAAAACCCAAAATAACAGTGGCTTTTAAAGAAGAGAAAAAGGAGAGAGAGGGAGAGGCACTAGGGGGACAGCTTATATTCTCTGTCACAGGGGGATCATTTGAGCTACACCTGGGTGGATGGAGAGAAATTAGCAGATGGAGAAGGAAGAAAAAAAACAGATGCCAGGCCGCAGGAACAGAGGTAACAAAACCCGCCTGGTGGGACAGGGCCTCGCCAGCTTGGAGCCTAACCGAGTGGGGTACGAAGAGGTGCCTGGGCTGGAGAATCAGAGCCCTCCAGAGGGTCCTCCTTACAGCCGGAAGCACTATTTAGTTTTCTGGGTTATTCCCCAAGAGAGGCCGGATGTTCCCACGAAAGTGCCGGGAACATCTCCTGGAAAGCGGGCCAAGTGGACATGAGGAGCCTCAGAGCAATATGCTTGCTTGCCCCCGGCAGGGAAGGGCAGAAAAAGAGGAAGTCTAGGGAGGAGATTCAAGTGCCGGCTCCAGGGGGGACGTCCCACCTAGAGAAAGGCCGACGGCTCGTGAAGGCCAGGGGATTCCTGTCTCACGTCTGCCGAAGCCTGGCGACGTCGGGCTGTGAATCCCCCTGTTGAACACATCTCTGGCCATCGCGCCTGTGGGCCCTGCGTGTTGACAACCTGTTCCCTCACACAAGAAGGTAACATCCGTAAGGAGCAGGGCTTTGCTTGCTGACTGCTGCCCCTCGTAGGTAGAATGGTTCTCGTCTCTCACAGGTCCTCAGTAAATATTGGTCAGATGAGTGAATGAATGAATCACCAGCACCCAAGGTCAAGCTGGTGGCGCAACACCCACAGAGGTATCTCCGAGAACGAGGCCCTGACAGCACCCCCGTCACGGTGGTGACCGCTTCTAACGATCTGCTGTTACCCAGCATTCTTATTTGGTTTTTCCAACAGCCTTGACAGAAGGTAGCATTCCCGGTTACAAGCAGAAACACCGAGATTCATCACAACGAAATGTCTTGCTCTAAGGTCACCCCGGTGGGAAGAAACCAAGCCGGACTCGTCCCCAGGCCTCCCAGCTCCATGGCTCTTTCTTTTCTGGGACAGCATTCTCTGGCCTCTGTGTCAATTTCTCAACTACCAGTAAATCCGTGCCACACGTATCGATGGCACCATCCCAGCTGATGTGGAAATCTACTGCTTGGGTATTTCATGGCTGGTCTGGACTGAGCCCTCGGGGGCACCGGGCCCCAGACAAGGTGCCTCCCATGATCGTGTCTGTACATCGTCCCCTCGCCCCAGGACAGCGGGACTATCACGTGGTTGAATTCTGAAGTTGCCTTTGCTTTTTTACCCAGATGCCGATCACTGAACCACTGAACAGAAATCTGGCGATCTTAGTGCTTGGAGCTCATGAGTGACCTCATCCCAGAGCGTTTACGCGGCTGGAACCAGTGCTCAGAGGAGGCACATGAAGAAGCCCAGGAAAAACTCCTGTGGTTGATAAATAAGGCAGGATCCTTAGGGTAGGACATTGGATTTCCCCTAATGCATTTTTCTTGTTTAAAAAAGAAAAAACGGTTTCAGCGCGAGGGCACCCATCACCGCAGCACAGTGCTCACGCCGTGCTGACATCTGGACGCTCTCAGCAGTGCTACAAACAGTTAAGGTGTTCACCCAGACAATCAGATGCAAATCACGCTGACCCAGGTTCATAGCAGCACCTATCAGGAGTGAGTGAGCGTCAGACCCCAACTCCGTCAGCCTCCCTGGGACAGAAACAGACACGGTGGGTTTGGGTCCTGAGTGTGGCCTGGATGAGGTGCGGTGGCCAGACAGACTGGAGAAAGCCCAGTCGGGGACGTGAGGGGGCACATGGGTGGACAAGTGGCACTGAGATAGGAGAGGGTGGCTAGTAAGGGGCCAGGACCAGGTGGGCATCAAGCGCTAGGCCCAAAGGGACAGTGCCAGGCCATGAACAGGACCCAGAAAGGGTTTGGTGGCTGGGTCATCAAAACCACTCAAAGCCCAGTCAGGGATAGCTGGGAAAATGACACTAGGGTTAAGGTCCTTGCCTTCCACAGCTGCTATTGGATGGGGCTGGCAGACCCAGGTGGGGTGGGGGCACACACAGTCCCCTGCCACAGCCTGCGGGGCCCCTTCCCCACCATGGTGGGTGTGTGTCTCCTCCTAGCGCCCCCCCACCATAGCCAGTCTGCTGTGCTGACCCCCCAAGGCCCAAGAGCTGAGCATCACTTGCCCCCTCATCCCGTAGGCCCTGCTCATCTCAACCAGAATTTATCAGAAGTATTTATACATGTGAGCACAATCCCTGGTAAAAATTAGATTGTCTTCTTATGTAAAACAGAACCAATTTTTCACAAAACAGATCTTATTCTTGTCACGTTGGATACACTATGACCTTTATTATTTGAGTGATTCCTCTTTTTTTTTTAATTCTGTGACCCTTTAAGCTAATTTTACCAATAAACATTCTGGTGCAAATATCGTTGTTATAAAGTGATTTTTGGTCTTCTGGATATATACCTAGTAGAGGAATTGCAGGATCAAACAGCAGGTCTGTTTTTAGATCCCTATGTGATCTTCAAACTTCTTTCCAAAAGGAACGTATTAGTTTGCATTCCTACCAGCAGTGTAGAAGTGTTCCCTTTTCTCCACACCCACACCAACATCTATAGTTTGGGGATTTTGTGAGGTGGGCTACTCTTACTGGAGTTAGATGATATTTCAAAGTGGTTTTAATTTACATTTCTCTGATGATTAAGGATGATGAGCATTTTTTCATGTGTCTGTAGGCCATGCACCTGTCTTCTTCAGAGAAGTTTCTCTTCAAATCTCTTGCCCACAATGAGATGGGATCACTTGTTCTTTTCTTGCTAATACGTTTGAGTTGTCTGTGAATTCTGGTTATTAAACCTTTATCAGAGACATAACCTACAAATATCTTCTCCCATTCTGAGGGCTGTCTGCTTGCTTTACGTACTGTATTCCTGGCTGTGCAGAAGCTTTTTAGTTTGATCAGGTCCCAGTAATGTATTGTCGGTGTTGCTTCAATTGCACCAGAAGGTTTAGTGCAGCCCAATTCATAATTGCTAAGCCATGGAAGAAGCCCAAGTGCCCATCGACCCACGAATGGATTAATAAATTGGTACATGTACAACCATGGAATATTATGCAGCCTTAAAAAAGATGGAGACTTTACCTCTTTTATGTTTACATGGATGAAGCTGGAACATACTCTTCTTAGTAAAGTATCTCAAGAATGGAAGAAAATGTATCCAATGTACTCAGCCCTACTATGAAACCCATATATAATCACCCACACTTCCATATGAAAGCTATAACCCAACCACAGCCCAAGATGAAGGGGAAAGAGATGGGGGAAGGGAGGGGAGGGGGAGATGGGTGGAGGGAGGGTGATGGGTCTGACCACACTTATGGTGGATCTTACAAGGGTACATGTCAAATCTACTAAGTATAGAGTATAAATCTCCCAACACTATAATTAAGAAAGTGTGGTGAAGGCTATGTTAACCAGTGTGTTGTAAGTATTTCAAATTGTATATAAAACCAGCACTTTGTACCCCATAAATGCATTAATGTACACAGCTATGATTTAATAAAAAAATAAATAAATAAACTGATTTTACCACCCCTCCATGTGCTGTGTTGTCTTTCTGGCTCCCTGTTACTCTCTGTGCTTTTCATCATTTTTCATCTAAATTCCCAACTAAATCATAAGCTACCTAAAAGCAGGAATATTGCCCGTGACACCTACTCGCCCACATCAGAAACGTTTGTTGATTCATTGAAACAAGAAGAAAACGTGGGAAGTCCCTGAAACAAAGGTTTCTCAGGGCAGAAATTGCCAACTATGTCATGCATAGATGTGTAAAAATAATTATTTGGTGGAAGAGAATTCCGTGGCTTGAACATGGGGTGGTGCAGCCACAGCCTACGTGAGTCTCTCTCCCAGCACAAGACGTACAAGGACTAGTGCAGTAGGCAGCGTGTTGGTCCGTGAATGGCTGAGCAGAACAACTCTCCCTAAGGTTTCCCTCCCGCTAGTCACAGGAGGAAAAACCAAGGAATTCCACAGCTTTGTGGAAACACGACAAGGTGAGGAAGTAATTTTTTATTATTAAATCCATCCATTGGTCTTTAAGAAGATGTTGGTCTCCGCCATTAGAACAGAGAGAATAGGCTTGGGGCTAGGGGTCCCTCCCCTCTAGAGAATGATAAACCAGTGGACACATGAAAAATAACAGATCCAAATGATCAAGGCTTAAACAGGTGTGCGGACTCAAAGGGGAAGTTCAGGAACAGAGGTCTCATACTCTACAGAGAGTTCTTTATCCTTCCTCCAAGCTGAAGCCCTAAACACAGGGGACCAGCGACTGGGTCACGGAGAGGACCTTGGTCAACAACAGTGGCTGCTGCTAATGGTAGAGAAGCTGCCCCTGGCAGGAGCGGTTCAGCACGGAGTTGCTGCTCTGTGTCACAGCCACTGTAGCCCTCGAGGTCCCTACCTGTGGGAGGGACCACCTTCCTTTCCCACACAAATACCACCGGCAGCATTTAAAAGGCGGACCGCTTCCCTCTTGCGTGTCCCACCCCACCCATCACCCACAGACCAGGAGGCAAGCTACATCAACAGCCTCATTCTCCTCACCTCCCAGGGGAGAAAACTGCCTCCCCCGTGTGTGTGGCTATTCTCACACCGTGTGCTCAGATCTCGTGTGCTCAGGCCTGGAGCAGCGCACACACCACCAGCGGTGGTGGCGGTCACTGCGTCATACTTTGTTCACGCCACTGATTGATTGACTTATATAACATTCTTGCCTTTGCCTCTCTGGTCTGCCAGATAGCTCCAGGGCTGAGAAGAAAGGAGACGTAGCTAAATAAACAAACGCACCTGTTTATTTGAATGTTTGTGCACTCCAAAACTCATGTGAAGTGTAATCCCCAGTGTGGCAGTATTGAGAGGTGGGGTTTTCAAGAGGTGATGGCATTTGGAGGGCTCTGCCCTCCAGAATGGATTGATTCATTCGTGGAGTGATGGATGCGTGGGCTGTCTCAGGAGTAGGACTGATGGCTTTACAGAGAGGAAGAGAGAGTGAGCCCACACATCCTCCCTCACCACCTGCTGCCCTGCACCCCTCAGGACCCTACAGAGCCCCCACCAGCTTGACGGCCCCTCCCAAGCACAACTCCCTTAACCCTGGACTCCTCAGCCTCTCCAGCTGGGAGAAACATTGCTTTTATGAATTTCTGTTTCGGGTATCCCTGCAGTACCCAGCAGGGCGGTGCACAGTGGCAGGTGTCAGGCCTCACCAGAGAGTGTTAGCGGCAGGAGTAGCCCAGGTCCCCAGGGCAGAATTGCCCCTAATCAATACCACCTTTCCGTTGGAATTTGGCTGCAGCAAGGGCACATCGCACCTTCTCTACGAAATTAGCATCTGCATCTCCCACACTTGACCTCGCTCCACCCCACCCTGACCACTTGGATTTCAGGGAGACCCTCCGATCCCCGGGGCCCAAAGCCATCATTATCGAGAACAAAGGGGAAGACAACAAGGAGGGGCCCTCACCCCACCACGCTGGTTATGCTCTTTATAGATGAATTTACTTTCTAGATTCCGAAGTCCAAGAGCATGAGAACAAGGGGAAATGTTCGGCTGGGCATTCTTCAATAAAACAAAATAAAACCGTCTGCAAGTAGTTTTGACACTGCTCTCTGGGGGAGCAGTTCTCCGCCTTTGACACACTCCCACGAGACTCATGCTTTGAAAAGGAGATTTAAAATTCCTACCCGATAGTAAACGCACTCTTCAATCACAACGCCTCAAAAACAGGCAGATACCAGCCACAGCACCCGGGCCCTGCCACTTAACAGACGCTTCTCTCCTCTCTTCTCGCCAGGGCCTTAAATCATAATAAACTTCCCTTGGGTGCTGGGTCATTGTGTTTTCATTATTGTTTTTTGTTTTCCAATGCATCTGACAGCAGCCCCTTTCCTGGGGTTTTATATTTACAATGTGGCCAACCTTACGGCATGCAACACAAATTCTCGGATCACAACACCGTGCTACCAACTTGCCCCACTTCCAGGAAAAGCGGAAGGCAATCAGCTCACCAGCAGCCTCCGTGAAATCTCCTGCGGCTTTCCCCGGGCCGGGTGCAGGCACAGCTCCATGGTGGAGGGTTCAGTATCAATGCAGAGGGGACACACGATCACTAAAGACCACGGCACCACTTTTCCTCCCCACTGCCCACTCTGTGACCTGCAGGGGCCTCAGACCCAGTACCTGCGCCAGAGATGTCAGCCCTCTATGTGTTCACCAGCTCTCCGGGGGGGGGGGGGGGAGTTAACACTGACCTCTGACCCACACCCAGCACGTTGCTTGACTTCCCAGCTCCTCCCACAATGGCATAAGGCTGTCTTCATCTGCACCCATAATCATTCTGCTCCCCTTTTCAGATCCAAATACCAACTCCATGACATTCCAAGAAAGCCTGTAGAATGGCTTCAGATTACAGACTGCTAAAGAGATAGGACATGTCACTGAATGACATGACAATGTCATTGACAATGAATGCAATGAATGACACTGGAACATTCCGTGAAATATGAACGTGGACTTTATATTAGATGACAGTATTGAATATAATAAGAATGTTGTGGTTAGAGATAGTCGTGAAGGTGTTTAAGGGTGGCCAGGCATGGGGGTCTCACATAGGTAAACCTAGTGCTTTTGGAGACTAAAGCAGGAGGGTGGCTTTCAGCCAGGAGTTCAAACTCAGCCTGGGTAACATAGGGAGACCCTGTCTGGACAGAAAGTTAAAAGTTAAAAAAATAATAACCACAAAACATTTACCGGTAAAGAGCTATGATGTCTACAACTTAATCTCAAACTCTTCACAAAATATGAATAATACTTATGCCGGGAGAGAGAAAGAAAAATGCTCATTTGTAAATCTATAGGAAAGTTACATGAGTGTGCCTTTTACTATTCTTACAACATTTCCTAGATAAGAATTTTTTCCAAAATAAAAAGTTTTTTTATATGTTTGGGTTTTTTTTTAATTGAAAACCTTAAGGAGGATGAGAAAGGGCGCAGAGCCAGGCAAGGAGTTGTTGTTGAAGGAGGAGTTCTGAACTCTGGGAAGCCCCCAGAAAGGCTGGTCTGCATGGGAGACTGGTCTGGTCTGAGGGACACAGCCACACAGACCCCTTGGGCCCTGGGCCCCAGCCTACCAGCACGACAGCCGCCACCTTCCTAACTTTGTTTGTCCTGCTATTTATAGAGCGATCACTTTCCTACATAAAACCCCGAAATAGAAATGTTAAAAGAGCAGCTGGTGCCTCACGGGAACCTAATAAAACGTCTGTTTCCAAACAGTCCTGTTCCTCTGTCATAAATATGCTGTCGTTCTCCAGCTCTCATTCTTTATTAGCAGGCACATTTGCATAAAAACGGGACTCGGTTTATTAAGAATTTACCTCTCCCTGCTGTTTACCACCTGCCTGGGGACTCGCAGGGCACAGAGTCACCCGGCTTTACCGCGAAGGTAAAAGGCACCCCCATCAACATCAAGGCCAAAGGAGGGTCTGCCCCTCCAATGCAGTTAGCAAAGTAAACGTTGACACACACACGCCAAGGGACTGGCTGGCCACGTCCCTGGGGAAGGCCAAGGGGCCTTCGGGAGGGCAGACACCAGCACCTGCTCAGGCAGACACCTTCAGTGGCCCTAATGTCATTTTGCCCCCTGAGACTTCCTGTCTTTTTTGGGTTTCAGATTTGTCACTGGATGATCTGTTAGTAGGCTAAGGCTGTGCTATGGTTTGAATGTTTGTCCCCTCCAAAACTCACGTTGGAATTTCATCCCCAAAGTAGCAGTACTGAGAGGTGGGACTTGAAGAGGTGATTGGGTCGGGAGGGCCCTGCCCTCAAGACTGGGTTCATCCATTTCCAGTCATGGATTAACAGACTAAGGGCTGTCGTGGGAGTGGAACTGGGGTGGGGGGCTTTGTAAGAAGAGAGGGCCCTGGGGGAGCTCACTCAGCCTTTGCCACGTGATGTCTGCACTGCCTCAGGACTCTGCAGAGAGGCCAGAAACAAGGATCTCATCAGGTGCATCCCCTGGTCCTTGGCCTTCCCAGCCTCTGGAATGGTACAGATAAATTCCTACTCTTTAAACATTATCCAGTTTCAGGTGTTCTGTTATAAGCAATAGAAAATAGACTAAAACAACCTGCTACAAACAACAGGAATCTGTTCCTCATAGTCTGAAACCTCTGAGTCCAAGGCCAAGGTGCCGGCCGGTTTGGTTCCTGGCTTATAGCCGATGGCCTTCCTGCTGTGTCCTCACAGGGTGGAGGGAGAGAGAAGGAGGGTGCATAAGGGTGCTAATTACTAACCCTCGGATCAGGGCTCAGCCTTGTTTAGCTGTAATCACACTTCAAGGGGGGTGCGTGGGAGAGCTCCCTGTGACCCCTCGATGACCCCATGGATGACCAGGCACTCGAGGGCTGTAAAGGCTGTCCAGCGGTTCTCACGTGTGACTGCCATTGAGCTTTTTTGTGCATTGTTGCTTGCCGAACAATTGGGAATGTTTTACTTGGACCGGGTGCGCGATCCCATCATGCCGCACTTCCTTTGTACTGAACAAGTGTTATTTAATGGGGCAGTTTTGATTGTTTTGGAGATAGGCGCCGATCTGGAAAGAGGAGGGGTTTGTGTGAGCTGATTACATTGGCCAGCTTCCTCTGTTTTTTCTGGGAAATCCTTCTTCCCGTGTGTTTAGATGGCAAGTCTCACAGAACCGCATCGCATGGAGCGTGTGAGACCCCTGCCCTGGGCAGCCTCCAGGCACCCAGCAAGGCCTGCAACTCGGGGTCCTGGGGTTGGCCAAAGAGCTGGGGGCGGAGGCGGAGTCCACGGAGCCTGGGAAAGTCACACTTGGGTAAAGTCATCAAGGCAAGCTTGCCAGTCTTCTTCCCAGGCTGCAGATGGGAGCATATCAAATTCCAAAAGCCAGTCCAGGCTTCTGGGGCCCTTCCTTACCTTCCCTTAACCTGCCCACCCACTACTCGGGGGGGCCTTTCCTCTCTCAGGGAATGTCAGCTATCAGTGGAAGAATGACCATTGTTCCTTCTCAAGGGGAAAGAGGCCCCCGTCCCTTCGTCCTTTCTGGCATCCCACTCCTGGTCCCTAAGTTCCATGATGGAGCGACCGTGGCCTTTCTACCCACCTGAGAGCGCCACGGTTTCCTGCCCTGTTCCCCGTGGCCTCTAGCTGTCCTCCTTCCGGCCTGGCCAGCCACCCCACGCCCTCCATGCCCGAGTCCTGCCAGGCCCCGCCTCCTCTGTCCTCACCTTCACACCCCATCACCCTCAGGGCACATTTACCCAGGACCTGGCATGAAAAGTCACACAGCGACTGCAGAGGGCTCACTAACTCACCTCCGAGGGGAAACGTGTCTTTATCCTGCATCTAAATGGCAAAAGAGCTCTGGGTGTGTCCTGTGTCACAGACTCACACGGTCACCTGCCTGCATGCCAGCTGCCCCCCCCCTTCCCGGAGCCATTTCTTTGACTGCTAAAGACAGGCCAGGGTCCTGCCCACCTCTGAGGACCAGGAGCAGGGCCGGTTGGCTTAGAAGTCAGAATTCAGGTTGTGCATCTTACCTTTTCCAGACAAAAGCTATTTTCTCTTCACTCTCTGCGCGCTCAGTTCCTTATAAGCCTTGAAAAACTTCACAGAAAAGTGTGCGGACTTGGGAGTTGAACCCCAGAACTTTCAACCGAGAGCTAACCCTGGGGATACATCCCTCACTCTCTGGACCCCCAGACCGGTATGGCCGCCCTCGTACTCGGCAGCCTTCCATGGAGGTCAGCAGTGATGTTTCACAACGAAGCTTTGGGTGCAGGCGTACCCCTGTTCTCTGCCTATCTTATTCCCATCACTGACACCAAGAAGGGGTGGCAGGACATGGCAGTGTGGGCCAGGCCCACAGCAGCCCCGGGAGAGGCTCTGCCTCCTCCTACCTGGGGGCCTTGCGCCAAAATGGTTCCCTTCAGCTGAGCAGCCGGGCGGCCTGGTGGCCCGGCTTGGGTCACCAAGCTTGAGTGGGTGACGTCCACTCAAGCTCACAGGGTCCCTCCACAGACTAGGGGGGTTAGGTGGCACCCTCTCCCCAAAGCAGTGGCTGCATGGGCCATCGAAGCTGTCCACCCTCAGGGACTAGATCGGAGTGTGTCCAGGTGCTGCGGGGCTCCTCCCACCACTGCTGGGGACACATTCATGAGGGCACGAGCACACTCAGCCGGGAGCCTGTATCTGCACTCATCCAGGGGCCAGGCGACCTGGACGTCCCTGCCCGTCCAGGGCCTATGGAAGAGATCGGTCGGGTCCCTGGGACCTGAGTCCTTTCCTGTTCCCGAGCCAGGGGCGCCAGATCCAGACGGAGACAATGCACATTAGGGGCTGAGATCAGACCCCGCAGATACACAAACCCTAAACCAGCACACAAATCCGCACCATCATTTTCGTCCAGCCCCTGGTGTAACAAGAGCAATCCCCCCTCCAGGCTGTCGTAGGGATTGAATGAGTTGAACACGCTGAGAGCAGCGGCCAGCACGCAGTGAGCGCTCACAAGCAAGTATTGCTATGACGGCTGCTGCCTGGCCCCAAGGACAATGACGGTTCTTATAGATTGGAGGACTGGATGCAATGTTCCACGTAAAGCCGTGACATATTCCTCTGTTATCATTGAGCTGTGACTAGCCGCCAAGCTGGAGAGGTAACCTGGAGAGGTTCCCTGGGACCTCGACCTAGGAGCGATGATGTCATCTTGCTAAGTTTCTAAATCCTCTGTTATTAGGTTAGGACATTCTTTTCTTTTTTGCCATTTTGGCCAGGGCTGGGCTTGAACCCACCACTCCTGGTATATGGGGCCAGCGCCCTATTCCTTGAGCCACACCCAATTAGGACATTCTTTTCAAGGGCAAATTCCAAAGCAGAATTGTGAGGAGTAGAATAAGTAGTGAGACACAAATTATTTGTCTTTTGCAAGCCAATCCTGAAGTCCCTGAAAGCCTTGAAGACTCTTTCTCCAGATTCTAGTCCCTGAGAGCCCTTGGCCCTCCTGACTCTGTACTCTTTCTCTTCCCCCCGAGGAAGCGTGTGGATGTTGGGGTACGCAGGGACCTGGCCAAGGCCACGGCCAAAGAGTGTGTGCTAATCTCTGGGCTTCATGCCTCTCAGAACCAGAGCTGTGACTATCCCCTGCAGACACGGTTTCAGGGTTTCAGACTGAGTTCCAGGCCAGAAAAGGCATTGGCTAGAATACTCCTTAGAAACAAATGAGCCAGTGGCCTCTCTGTGACTCAAGGGTCCGAAGGGACTAGGTATTAATAATTAGCTGGGCCCGGTTGCACGCACCTGTAGTCCTAGCTACTCAGGAGGCTAAGGCAGGAAGATAGCTTGAGCCCAGGAGCTGGAGGCTGCACTGAGCTATGATGATGCCACTGCACTCCAATTCAGGTGACAGAGGAAGACCTTGTCTCCAAAACAAAAGAAGGGAGAATACAGTTGAATGAGTTCTGTGCCAGGAGTTTTCACCCCGGTTGGGAGATGCAGGGGAACAGCCTGTGGAAGTGCTGGGTGCATTTGAAGTTAGCAGGACAGACGCACCTGTCTACCAAGGACTGGGCTCCAAGGACCTGATCTGCAAGGCAAGGTCCCAGGGAAGCTCCTGGAGAGGTGGTGGAGGGGTGCAGGGGGGACAGGGACTTAGGGGGTGGCTCCGGTGCAGCTCAGCACCTACCTGTCCCAGCTGTCCGGTTCCTCAGTAAAATCTGTTTAAACAAAGCTTGAACCTGCATTGTGTTTTTCTGAAAACGGCCTTACTTTCCTTTGAATCTACATTGTCTGTTTTGCTTAGTTTTTGCGTCCTCAATGAGGACTCATCTCCTATTTCACTCTGAAATGTCTACAGCCACTCATAGACTTTGATCATAAAGCTACATCGGTCGGCTTGCGTCACGGCCTCTCTCCGAGAAACAGAAAATCACCCGGGACTGCGCATTTGCAGGACGGTTTTTCAAACTTGAATGTGGTTTAACGGCTGACGCAGCTCCTGAAAGCTGTTACCTTCGGTCCTCAGTCCAAGCGACAGGGAGCTGAGCGAGCGCCCTGAGTGCCAGGAGCTGTGCCGCCCTGAGACAGGTCAATCAGAGGATTCTCACAGGGCCAATGATCCAAAAAGTCCCCTTTGGCTCGCCATCAGGAACACGCTGACCCTATCCCCTTTATTGCTTACGGGAGAAAGAGGCCCGGAGAGAGGCCCAGTGCGAACCCAGACCAGGAGTGCCTGCTGGAAAGAACAAACACCTAGAGCCTAAGAACAAGGGCTCCTTTCCGTAGGTTCCCAGTTCTCAGGACTCCCTCCCCACAGAGGCCTTCCACGGCCAGGGTGGCTGAGCTCTGCACCAGCCTGTGCAGATAGCACTGAAGGAAGGGCCCAGGCCCGCTTCCCACCATGGCCCCCACTCTGCTGGCCGTGTTGGTGCGGCCTGGAGTGTTACCTCTCTGCCCCACCCCTTTCCCAGGGAAGCCCCCTCCACCCTGTGGCTCCAGTCACCTGCCGCTCAGGACGACCAATATCTCCCGCAGAAATTTCTCTGGTGAACACCAAACCCAACCGCCCAACATCCTACCGGACAATGGATTCTCCATCTCAACATGCCCAAACTCGACTCCCCAACTTCCCCTCCCTCCCTCCCCAAATTTACAGTTCTTACCTTCTCTCCCTCATGCCCTGAAAGAAACGACCCACAAGTGTCTTGTCCCCCCTCCCCCCTGTGTCTCGGTCAAGCACACCTGTCACATGAAGGGCGCCCAGCCCATCAGAAGGACTTGGCTCATCGGTCCAGCTACGGGCTATAAGCTCCCTGCAGCAGGAGCTGCGTCTGGGTGCTCTGCCTCCCATTCCCAGTGCCCAGCACAGTGCCTGGCACACAGAACATGCACAATGAAAAGTTAGAGAAGAGGCGTGAGAGGGAGAGGAGGGGGAAGGAAGGGGAGAAACAAAAACTCAACAGAACTGGAATGTAAACTGCCTGCATCCCTGGGGGGCGGGCCGCAGGGTGTGTGTGCCTATCTCAGTGTGTGTGTTGTGTTTGTGAGTGTGTGCGAGTGTGTGCGTGATGCTAAAGTCCTTTAACTTAAGCAATTTACCATCACGAATCCAAGTGCAGGTCAAATTGCAAATTTCAAATCTACCTGGAGACCCACAGCGTCTTCCCTGGAAGTCACTCAGGACCCCCCTCCCACACAGCCCACCCTGAGTCAATCCCCACCAGGAAGACAAAACCCAAGAGGAATTGGTCCCTGCCCTTCACAACTTCTAAGGAAAATTCTGGGCAGTAAATTGGGTCAAATCTGGTCAGCAGCTGTTTTTAGAAAGAAAGTTTCATTGGCGCATAGCCATCCAATTCACCTGTGGCTACTTTTACCCTCCAGGGACCAAGTTGAGCAGGTGGGACAGAGACTTACAAACAGGAATAGCAGAAAATATTCACTCTCTGGGCCCTTGCAGAAAGCGCCCGCCAACTCTGCCCTTGAGAGTTGGCCCCAGGGCCTTGCCCTCCAACAGCACCGTGCCCCACCCATTCAACAGATGCTTTTGCTCTCAAGGCCCAGGATGCTGTCTGGAGTTGGGCTCCATGCTGGGTGGGAACCGCACCTCCATATTAAAAGGTGTGCACCTTCTCTCCATGCAAATTCAGCTTGATGCCACCAGAAAGGGGCAGCACAGCAGCCTGAGAACATTGGTGACCTCTGTGTAAGCTTGACTGACTCATCTCCTGGACCAGCCCCGTATACACAGTTCTCCACCCAGAGTCCTCTTGGAGGATGGCCTGGGCTGCGCAAATCCTGAGACCCAGAAGCAGGAATGGCAATTCCTTTTGAGAAACAAGGCCACTTACAGGGTGCCCACACCACACTGCCAGCTCTGGGCTCCCTTGTCTTATCTTAAATTAAAAATTGCACGAATAGAGAACATCACCCTTCAGCCAGGAAAAGGAAAGCTTTGCGTGTGTCTTAACCACAGTCTTGGAACCAGTGCTCAAGACGACCTCCAAAACATTTTGTTCTGCTCTGGACATTTAATGACCATCAGGGTGAAGACAAAGGCTTGGACGGGATAGTCCTGGCTGACGGCTCAAGTATGGAGGACACACGTCTGTATCTTCCCGAAGGCACCAGAACCCTGGTGTTGGCACCAACCCACGTGGCCCCTGACTCATCCTCCCCCACAACACTCCTGTTAGCCATTTTCTGGAATGGTCAGGGCTTGTCTCAATGGAAGAACTACATGAGCCATTCAGCCCAAGACAACCAAGTGTTAACCGCTTGTGAGGAGTTGTAAACTATTAACAATGGAGCTGTGTTAGTCAGGTCACTGGGAATTTTTGTCCTGGCCCTTACTCTTGGGTTGCGTGCCTCGGTGCTTACTCAGCTCTTAAACAGGGTTTGCTGTTTTGGGTTTATATTTCCTGTGACTGTGTGTGTTTAACTTTTTTAAAACTGTGGGTTAAAAAAAAAAAAAAAAGTCGATCAGTAAGTTCAAGTGTCAGAGCACCTGGCTGCGAGCAGGCCCCAAACGGAAAGCAGGAAGCCCCGTCTGTGAGCTCAGGGGAGGAGGGGAGGAAGCAGAATTTCCATTGCAAACCAAGCCTGCAGGATAGCCCCGACAGGAGAGCCGAGACAAGCTAAACATCATTTTCTCTACCCGAATTGACTGATTTCTGCTGGCTGTCGGAAGCTGGCCCAGGGGAGGAAGTGTGCAGAGTCCAGGGTAACGCTCCACATTGTTCTCACGATCAGCCTGCAGCGTGGCGGAGGGGGTTGCAGAGCAGAGCACACAGAATGGTGGCAGAGGGACAGGACCACGGTGGCAGGAGCAAAGACAGGTCCTTCCGTGTCTCCTACCGCAGTGTTTCTGAAATGGCCCTTTCATCTCCTTGGAAGAGATCCCATGCCGAAAAAAATCACATCATCACCCACCAGCTCAGTAATCTTGATCACTGGCCCAGAAATCCAACTGCTGGCCAGGGCTACCCCCTGAAAAATCACCATCCTCAGGGCACTTGCTTAAAAAGCCTATGATGGCAGAAATCCCTGAAGCTGCCTGGAAAATCTCCCCCAAGGAGGTGCGTCACCCTCCTAATGGCAGGAAGGTCCAGGCGGGTGTCAGGGCGGGGCGGAGGAAGTGCTGCTTCAAGATTGTTCCACAGCCCCCGGAGAAAGATTTGGCCCTCAGGATGGAAAGAAAGCCGGTTCTGCAGACTTCTGTTTTCTATTCTGCTCCCTTGAGAAGCGTGGCTTTCGTGGTGCCCATTATTTTCATGAAAACTCATTAGGAAACTGAAACCAACAAGAACAGTGAGCAATCACCAGTTCAGGGCTGTGACCCCTTCAACGCTTTCAAAAATGTTTTTCTGCGCATGTGAAGTGACCTCCCACCACGGCCTTTCCCGGATGACACCTGCTCAGCTCTTCTCTCCAGGTGCCTCTGTGCCCCAAAGAAGCCGCCCACCTCCGGCAGGGTCTCCCCGTGCAGGAGCCGCTGGACGGGCACAGGGCCCTGACCTGACCTCACGCCAGTCCCCAGGTCCCCAGCGTCAGCTGTCTACATCCCACCAATGCTTCCCAGCAGGGTCACCCCGGGGCACCCCAATTTCTGCTGAAGTCTGACCAGCTTCCATCCACACAGATGGGAAGTCTCACTGTCTCCAAGGCGACCTGAGACCCGTGGGGTTCCCCATCTCCTCACTCACGCCCGTCCTTCTCACGCCCATTGATGTGGGGCCCGTGAGGACCTCTTCACCAGCATCTGTCCACATGCTCTGATGAGTCCCTCTGGAAGGGGCTTTCCTCCTCAGCACATCCTTCACCGCCCACCAGATGGCCACTCAGCCTGGCCTTGAAGGGCTCCAAGTCCACCAACCACCCTTTTCGTATTCTGCAGTGCAAAGCCTCCTTGCAACTCTGTGGACATCCCTTCTTCACACGATTCTACTTAAAAAGGCCTCTCCCTCTAATCCGCACAATTCCGACGGTCCCTGAAGACCCACTCCTGTCCCTGCCTGCCACTCCATCATCCTGTATCACCACAGTGAGGCATTAATAGATGGTACTTCCTTGTACCCATTCCCAAGGGCGCCCAGCAGCTCGTCTGCAAATCCAGAAACACCTTCCCACTCCTGAACACACAGCCTCTCCCGGATAACTGTCACATGCACGGAGTCTGTTCACATTTGGGAACGTGTTTATGAGGGCTGAGGCTCAAGGTGGGCCCCAGCATGGCCGGTCCCCGACCTGCCTGGCCCAGCACTCAAAGTGCAAGGACAGGCTTGCTCCTTCCCCACTGCTCACACCAAGTTCACATGGTTGTGGCTCTCCAAGTTCGTCTGTGTCTAGCTAAAACCATCATCTGAAGATCAAAGGGCTTTTAACTTGGCAAGCACCAGTCTGTACTGAGAAAGAGATTTTCCTTAAAGTCACAAAGGAGGGCTTCACATACCAAGAGCCAGGCTGGAGCTGGGACACACAGGCTTACACCCTGAGGGTGGGAGCAGAGGACCTTAGGGAAAAGAAAAGCTTTCATCTACCCTCCTCCCCCAAATTATGGATTACCAGTCGGCAGGAAGGAAGGAGTCCGCAGAGAACATAGCTTAGACACTTGGGAAGTAACTGCAAATGACCCCCAGCTCTGTGACCCTCCACCAGTGAAAATGTCAGCAGGTGAGATGACCTTCTTGAAAGTTTCGGAAACTCCAGGTGGGTTTGGGAGGAGCAAGAAGAGCAGAGTTAATATCTCAAGATACCATTGACCCAAGTTTTCCTTTGTGGGTGCATCTCCTCGACCAGACTGTAAGTCAGCGCCCAGGGAGGATCGTGGCACAGGTGCGCACACATCTGGTAGCCCCGCCCCGATTCTCTGCCTGCCAGGGCACAACCACACACCATCCCCTCATTAATACACACGCTCTCTCCTAACAGGGACAGGCCCTGAGGGGATCGGGAGACTGCTCACCTGTCGATCCTGAAGAAGAGGCAGATGGGTCACTTTTTCTTTGGTAGGAAAAGCAGAGTAAGGGAAGTAATTTATGGGAATGTAGGGGGACAAGGAGTTACTCAGAGGTGGCCCCAGGGAGGAGGTGGAAAGTGACGTGGGCCTTGAAGAGAGAAGAGGGATTCTCCACCTGCCTACGACCAAGGCAGAGAGGGAGATGGGGTCCTAAAAAGGACTAGCCAAAGTCTTCCGTCTGGGCCTTCCATCCCAAGGCCCTGGTTATCACAGCCACTGCACATCTCAGCCACACCTGTTGGTTAGAATCAAGTTCAGTCTTGGCCTGCTCAGAGGAGGTTGCTTCCTGTTCCCTGGGAGGGGCCCGGGGGTGGCACCCACTCCCTCATGTGGGCCCCCAACTCTACCTGGGTTCCCTCTGTGAGCACACAGCAATCTGTCACCTCTCTGAGCCAGTTTCTCTCTGTGTCAAATAGCAAGAATCATGCCTCGCCTGCAGGCTTGCCATGAGAATTGAATGAAATAGCAGAGTTGGGTCTCACGGGTGTTGACCTCCTTACTATCATGGACTGAATGTTTGTGCTCCCCCGCAGTTCATATATTGAAACCTAAGGTGATGGTATTCAGAGGAGGGGCAGCTGGGCAGGGATAAAAGCCAGGAGGGTGGAGCCTTGGGGAATGCAATTAGTGCCCTTATAAAAGGGACTCCAGAAAGTGATCTGAGTCTCTTTCTACCAGGTGAGGACACAGCTAGAAGGTGCTGTCTACAGTCTAGAAAAGGGTCCTCACCAGAAGCAGATCATGCTGGTGCCCTGGCCTTGAACTTCTCACTTCCAGAACTGTGAGAAATAAACTTTGTCTGTTGTTCATGAAACACCAGTCATTGGTACTTTGTTATACCAGCTCAAGCTACAATTCAGACACTTTCCCTCCTTTTTAAAAAAGGACAGTAGACAAGGAAAAGCTTAGGAGACCCTAAACGCTTTGACAGACTTTGCATTCTGGGGTGCTGGGCAGGGAGCTCCCTGCAGACCCAGTAGGTGACTCTTAACCAGAATCTCGCAAACCCAGCTGATGGCTCATCCCTCCACCCACCTTGACCTGCCTGCTGGGCTCCACGGGGTTGGGGGCGGGGCTGCTGCACCTGCTGGGCCATTCAGGCCAGGCCAGCATCTGGCAGGAGGACTACTAGCCTGTGCTCCTTCACACACAGCCTCATGTGGAAGCAGGGCCAGTGGTCCAGATGCCAGCCCAGAGACATCCCAGCTCACACCCTCCAACAGAGACGAATCTGCTCCCACGACACACCTCCAGCCCCCCTCCTGGCTTAATTAAGCACACTTCTGCTGATCGGCCTTCCTTCCAGGCTGGGAGCTGCCCGTGTTACCTGTCCTCTCAGTTATGACACTTACAAAGGCAGGAGCTGGGATCGCAACATCCCAGCCCATCTGTCCCTCTTGGGATGACTATCACATCACCAGGGGGCCCTTTCTCTGTCCCTCAGCTGTTCACTAACAGCCCACCAAGGTAAACAAGGGGACGCTCTCCCCATGGAGCATCTTAACCTCTCAAGGTTGCTGACAGCTGGCTACCATTCCAACAAATCAGAAAGCAAAATCATGAGAACAGGAAAGAGAAGTGGTGTGATTAGGAGTCTGTACGCAACTGGAGGGAAGAAGCTCTGTCTTCCTCATCATCATGTTCCCAACACCCACACAGCCTGGGAAAAAGGGCCTGTAGAGTGCCTACTAGCCTGTGTGACAGCTGTGCAGAGACATGCCCTCATGTAAAGAAAAAGACCCCCTCTGTCCAGGTGGTGGCAGCCACCTAGCACACGCAGCAGAGAAGCACCTTCCACCTCCCACGCCCTGTATCCCTGGCCACAGCAAGCACCTGTGTGCAGTACACGAAGTGCACATCTCTACATGGCCCCCTGGACAGAGAAAGTGTTAGAACATCAGTTAAGCTGAATTCATGCAGTTGGGTGCATGCAGAAGCATCATGGCTTCCCAGACCATTCAACCTGCTAATGCCAAGGAAGCAGTCCTCCCCAGTACAGGTGTTCACTGATCTGACTTTTTAGAGTGAACCGGGCCTCTCGAAATCCCCGGTCTTGGACCAAAGAGCCTGGTCTTTATCATTTGAGGGTTTTGGTCTTCTCTGGAGCCGTGGATAGAGCCCTACAAGAAGGAAGCCACATTGCATTCTAAAGACCCTGAGAGCCCTGCCTGGCTGAGCCCTGGAGCTCCTGCAGCAGCCCTGATCCCCCCAGCAGAGTTAAGGCAGGAAACACTAGCCACCCCTCCTTCCCAGCCTTGCCTTTCTACCCTAGAGCCCACCCCCAATTCAACACAACAGGAGAACTGTAGCCCACCGCACCCAGCACATGGTGTGGGGGACAATTAGCCTCGGAATTGCCCCCACCTATCTTACAAGAGCCATGCAGAGGGTTAAGTCCACGGTGCAGCCCCACTGTGGTGTTCTAGACCTCCAGCCCTGGTCCCACTGCTCACATGGTAGCCCAGACGCCCGCCAACCCCAACCGTGTACCCCCAGCAGCTCTGCAGATGAAGGAGGTTGTCTGTCCTGCACCAGGGCTGGGCCGCCAACCTGGCTGCGGCCCGATCCTCCCAGGCTGCCCCAGGTGTGTCCTCCCCATTGTGGCAGGGAAGAGCTTAAGCACTGGCACCTCCTCTGGCCAGAGTCCCTCTGGGCCGGTCAGGACACAGTGGGAAGACCCACCGGTTTCTTTGCCTGACGGGTCAGCCCGAGCTGTGTGGGCTCCTTCCCACTGCAGCTGTACGTCCTGAAGGACACTCTCTAATCCCCTGGTCCTGGACAATAGCAGATATGGCTGTGCTTTGCTGAGCTCAGCAGCTTCTTTGCCATGAGTTAAAGAGTGAGTGGAGAGAAAAGAAGACAGAAGAGAAAGAAGAGATAGGATAGAACGAAAAAAGAAAATTGAGAGAGCATGGACAAAGATGAGGACAACCCACGCCTAGGGGACGAGTGATGACCCAGTGGCAGTGCCTCTCTAGTCAGGGGTTGTCACCGTCCACTGGATTCGGCCTCTCTCTCTTTTGAACAATGATTATTAGGCAGCATGTGAATGGAATATCAAGAGAGAGGCTACTGGTTAGGCATGCTCCGAGGAGTCAGTGTCCATGACAAGGAAACGTGACTAGCATCTCAGCTGCGCAGAGGCCGATGTTTGGACCTTGTTCATTCCTCTACCTGATGACACGCCATCAGCGCTTGACAAATATTTGCTGAATTAAATCCACCGTTAGGTGGATACTGAAGAACAGAGTTCTGTCTGCCATTGTCCTTGTGTTCTCCTGGGTCTTCGGGTGAAGAGGCTTTTCCTTCCTCGGGGCCCCCACGTCTAGTTTTGACTTGGAACAATTCTCTGACAGCAGCCCCAGACTCTGTGACAACAGGGGTCCCTCAGGCTCATTCCAGCTTTCATCCAGGAGCCAAGCACCCAGGACACTACGACACCCACAGAGGACAATGCCTCGAAGACCCCAGGAGGAATGAATGAAAACATCAGTCTCCATACCCAAAGCCAAGGAAGGTCAATATAACATTAGAACATGAGCCCGGCAGTAGTAGCCATTGGAAGGAATTTTCTAGAAATGTGCTGCTGACCACATTAGTATATCCCAAACTTTTTTTTTAATTTTTATTAAATCATAATTGTGTACATTAGTGCAATCATGGGGCCCAATGTGCTGACTTCATATACAATCTGAAATATTGTCATCAAACTGTTTAACATAGCCTTCATGGCATTTTCATAATCACTATATGAAGACATTGGTATTCAACATTTAGTAAGTTTCACCTGTACCCTTCTAAGATGCACCGTAGGTGTGATCCCACCAATCGGCCTCCCTCCACCCATCCTCCCCCTCCCCTCCAGTGTATCCCAAACTTAATGTAAATGCTTGTAAGTTGAGTTACAGACTTAAAATTTATAACTGCTTTTCAGCAGAAAATGAAAAGGAGTCGGTGCACAGGGAGTCTAGGCAAAGCAGCCTCAGAGGGGAAGAACGCATCAGGCGTGACCCCCACACCCAGAGAGAACGGACCAGCACCTAAAGACGGAAGTAGACCAACAGTCCTCAAATGGTCACCTTCCAAGGTCTCTCAGAAGGAACCAGAAGTCAAGTATGGCGCCCACCTGGAGTCCCAGCCACTGGAAGGTTGAGGTAGGAGTTGGAGGTTGTAGTGCAAGGTGCTCGCACCTGTGAACCTCCACTGCACTCCAGCATGGGCAACACAGCGAGCTCTAAAATGCATGACCCGGGGATCTGAATCATCAAGAATACTGAGAGCCTTGTGTGTCCATTTCTGTTTTATAACTCAAAATGATTATTTTAAATGTCCACCTCTGAACAGAATGTGCTGGTGTGTGACTATTTGCAGATACATTGTGGGTTTCCGGTGGCTCTCAGACCACATGCGTTCTTCCCTTGGTTTATTCTTTGTCAGACATTGTTTATTTTATATCCACAGTGGAACACTGAAGACAAGAAGGGTAAGAACACTGATGATGCCCCATCTCCTATGCCTAGGTCAATTTCTTATGAATTTCCTAGGCCTCAATCCCATCAAAGGACTGTATCCATTCATTGATACATTATTCACCTTGCCCCTGGTGGAAGGGACTGTATTCATTTGTTTCCTGGCCAAGGAACCCATACACCTATATATACCCTGAGACTAAAGGCCTAAAGGAGGTGATGGAGAAAGACTGGGAGAGAAACGGAGAGAGCTTCTCTCTCCACACTAGAATTTTCTCCCTCTAACAGATGCCTTAATGTTTTCTGTATTCTTTTCTTTCTTTTCTGTGAATAAATTCTGTCTTATAAAAATTAAAAAAATAAAATAAAAATAAAAATAAATAACAAAACACTTCTTATTAAAGCAAATCAATATGGCTTCAGGTAGAACAATGCACATTATTCTAAAAAAAAATAAAATAAAAATATTTTGTTACAAGTATAGCTTTCTAATGTTTTAGTCAGGGCTAGAAGTATGTCCATCACCAGAATATTGCTCATTGTAACATGATCTATTTTGCCTTTGAAGTAATTCTAATCATTTAAAATTTATTCCTGTTAGCATGAAAGCTGCTTCTTTGTAACATCTATCTATAAATTTTAGTTATTCTTTACAGGATATCCACACATAAAGTGACCACATTTCATGGGCTACACAAATGATCCATTGGAATAAATTATGAAAACGTACACTGGGGGGGGGCAAGATGGCTGACTTAAGGACATTACTTGACAAATCATACTGGAGGGAAGGAAGTCTTTTAGATAACGGAGAGGGAAGAGGGAAGCATTTCTGGTGTAGATAACAGAGAAGGTCCATAGGCTACTGGGGACCTCATGGAGGAAAATTGCAAAGCAGAGAAGAAAGGTAAAGGAAAAAGTACATTGGTAAGAGTCAAACCCAGAGAGGCTCAGAGGCCATTGAAGCCATAAAGGAGCATATCATTGTGTCGCCTATATTCCTTCAGTGATCAGTGAGCTACTTGGAAGCTTTTCTACATCCATGGCCCAAGCACTGCAGCTATAACATAATTGTGGGGAGAAATTGCATGATCTCATAGCTTGGATATTCCATGTGAGGTTTTCTTCCAACGAGAATGACCTGAGAAGCCAGAGAGCTGGATTTGTTCTATTTAAACTCTTGCTATTCCCCACCTGTCCCTAACCCATTGCAACTAGGATCACATTTTGAGCTGAGAGTTTAGCAAGCAGATGCCTCTCCTTACCTTGCACACCCCCCAGTCTGAGGTTTCCACAGAGAGTGGGATCCACGTTTTCCCCCTTGAGGATCTTCAGTAGACCAACCAGGGTATTTGATCTGGGAGCTCCCTGCCTACTGGCATTTCTAAGAGACATGCCAACATGTCAGACACACAGGTCATATTCTGTGCTCCCTAGACTCAAGCAGGTTTCTCTGAAACATGGAGAGAAGCATTGGGAGTTGTATTTGGGAGGTGAAGGAACTCATGTAGACAGAACTGATGGAAGAATACTCTTGGGGTCCTAAATATGGCCATCTGGGGGAAATTCTCACCCTCCCACGGGAAGGCCACACTATCAGACTAGGATCAGTCATCCATCAGGGATGATCTCAGACTTTGCCACCATAGAAACTGAGGATACCATGGTCAGGAGCTCCTGAGTACAACCAGACACCTGTGGGCAAGGGTAATGAAAGAAGAGTAAAGCTCTCCCCTGATAGCTAATTGGGGGATTGTATCCCCTCCTCATAAGCAGTCATCCCAGGTTGGAGAGTCAGCCTCAACCCACCTCCAAGCAGCTTCCACTGGCAGCCAGGAAAACAATTACTGGGTCATAAAAAGGCTTTGTGACGCTTTGCAGGATTGCACAGCCTCACTCCTGAAAACATGTCTGCTGGTATAGAGTAGATCAATCAACCCCCGGGGAGCTTTAGGGTCCTTCCCAAAACCTGAGGCATTCAAGTGCTCCATGTGAGGTACTGGACCATATTGTAGGCACAAAAGAACATCTCTGCAATTGACACTTTCCTCCAAGCTTCAACCATTGACAGAGAAAACAACTCTATAGCTCATTGAAACAGCTACCAACTCAGTCAAACAGAGCATTGCTAAAACTTACAAGCATCATCCAGCATCACAGAGATAAATCTGGGGGCCATAATGTAATGTGTACTGTTGGGAAGAGGTGACAAAGGCATGATAGAAGCAATCTGAGGAGATATTGCTTTTTAGGAGTAAAACAAAAGTTATAGGTGGCTTAATATCTGTGGAGTATCCCTCATCCACTGAAGACGTCTAGGCTAATCAGAGAGCTATTCAGAATGTGTGCAGAGACATCACACTGGAGAGCAGGTGCAGCAGAGATCTGGTGTCTGCCAATCCAAGGTTTCTGCAACCAACATCATCCTTATCACTCTTTCACATGGAGCTAGGTCCGTTGGGGAGCCAGCCTTCCAGTAGTAGCCTTTACATCACTGTTGCTGGACTGAAGAGGGAATAGATGTTCCCTGTGTCAAACCTTGTTACTCAGTGCTCAGCACATCTCCTCTCCAGCATGGAAGCCAAACACCACAGACATACTAGGGAATCTTGGAGTGATGGATTCAGTAGGTTCTAGGCATGAGGGAAGAACCTTGGCCAACCATCATGCTCACGTACAGACTCTGGGCCACTAGGGCAAAACCTACCCATACAGCTGGTCATCAACAGTCCCCACTGTGGAGGAATAACCCAAATATGAATGGCTCTGTCCCTTATGTACCCATAGCCACCTCTGAAACTCTCACTGTGGCCAAGACTGAGACTCTGACACTGTAACTCCCGTACCATCACTGCACTGAGATTTTAAATCCATCCCTGAGACTCTAGAGGTCTTCCTGAACCCTACTATTGAATCCCCACCATTTTTCTGGGCCAGTGGAACCTCCATGAGGTTTGATTTTTCATTATGAACCCCATAGCCTGAGTAGCCATCCCTCCTAGATTTTGTTTGAGAGAGGTTTCAGGAAAGGAGAAGAGGTCCCCTGCAATACTAGTACACTACAGATAACAGAAGAGGAGACAGGTAGTAAGGCCAGCAAAAGAACCCTCACAACATGTAAAAACAAAAACAGTTTTATATACCTAACAGAAGAGAATGGAACTATAGGAGTGTGTTCCACCACCAAAAAATTTCCAAAATGACAGAAATAGAATTCAGAATGTGAATGGCAAATAACACGATTGGGACTGAAGACAAAGTTAGTAATCAACAAAAAGAATCCAACAAATATTTTAGAAAATCAATATAAAAAATAAAAAAGTCAAGAGAGATTTAGACAAATAAACACTCAAGTAAAAGAAAAACTCAATTTAATTCAAGTTGGGGGAAGGAGATGAGGGGAAAAGCGAGAAACAATGGTGTGCTCTCACATAGTGGCCAAACATAACTGAAATTTTACCATCATTAATATAAACTAGATCATTATAAATTTAGGTGTTAATTGTAACCCCCAGATAAATGACTAAGAAGTTATTCAAAAGCACAGCCAAATAAATGGAAAAGGAATTATGTGATGGTCACTGTCATCTGTCACTTTGATTGGGCCACAGTTTGGCCAGATTTTTGCTCCAAAATTCTTGTTATTCTGGATATACATTAGTGTATTTACATGAGTTTAACGCTAAATTTTGGTAGACTATATAAAGCAGGCTGCGCTTCCTAATGTGGGTGAGCCTCACCCAAACAATTGAAAGCCTGAATAGAAGAAAAAAGCTAATTCTTCCCCATGTAAGAGAATATTCATCTGGCTTGACAGCCTTCAAAATGGGACATCCTGCTGTTGGACTAAAACTAAAACATTGGCTCTTCTTGTGTCTTTTTTTTCTTTTCTTTTCTTTCTTTTTTTTTTTTTTTTTTTTTTTGAGACAGAGTCTCACTTTGTCATGCTTAGTAGAGTATCGTGGCATCATAGCTCACAGTGACCTCAAACTCTCAATCCTCTGGAGAAGCTGGGAGCCACATGCTCCTCAGCTATTTTTAGAGATGGGGTCTTGCTCTAGTTCAGGCTGGTATTGAATTCCCAAGCTCAAACAATCCACCCACCTCAGCCTTCCAGAGTTCAAGGATTACAGGTGTGAGCCACCATGCCCAGCCTCTTCTTGTCTCTTGAGCTTGTCAGCCATTAGACTAAGACCACACTACTTGCCACCATCAGCGCTTTCCATTCTCCAGCTTTCTGATTCACCTTGCAGATCCTAGGAATTTTCCATATCCATTATCATGAGTTAATTCCTTATAATAAATTGTATACACACATGTACACATACATACACCCCTCCTTAAACACACACATACACATATCCATTGGTTCTGTTTCTCTAGATAACCCTAATTCAAATTAAAATGGAGTAATATAAAATATCTATGTACCCCCAAAGAAAAACAGATCAACCAAAAAAAAAGACACACAGAAAATAAAGAAGATAAAATATGTAACTATATTAAATGTAAATGGAGTAAACACTCTACCCAAAGAAGAGAGATTGGTAGAATGGATATAAACTTTTGTAAAAAATTATGATTCAAATACATTCAATTTTCAAAGGAAGATGGTCAACTAGAGGCAGCTTTCACCAGAGGTTCCTATCCAGAGGGAGAGATATTGTACAGAAGTGGACTCAGTGAAGCCAAAGATGGGGAGCTGAGCACAGAAAGAAGATATATAAGTGCATATCATCTCTGCTGAGAAAAGATAAAGACAACAAAGACCAAGTATGAAGGCCATCACCAAGAGGAATGGATACCCCTTCCTCTAAGTGGGAAGCTTGCTGTGGACTCTCTGCAAGTGAGCAGTAAACAAAGGACCTTTCACTTTAACCCACTAAACCCCAGTCCTCCTTCTTCAGGGAGGTCTCACCTATGAGCCTAGGTGTCATGCTACCTGGCATAAAAGCAGACAAATATTTTGCCCCCAATTCTGAATACACAGTCTACCCTTCTCCCCACACCTGACTATCTGAAGGCCTACCCCTACAGAGCCTAGAGTGTTTGTCAATTCCTTGAGAGGCCCAGGCATTGTATGCACTACTGCACAGAAGTGGAAACAGTGATTCACGTAGGCAAGCAGGGTTGCATGGGAACAGAAGGAAGCAAGGGGAGAAAGGGACATACAGAGATAGTACATAGCAGGAGTGGAGGCACTGATGCCCTGTTCTGACATTGGAGAATGAACTTTCCTGATTCCCTTACCCACTGGATGAGAACAGGCTCCAGACCCTCAGGCTTGACAGAACTGCCTATGGATTACCACTATCCAGCCACTTGAGACCCTTTGAATTCTTTCTCCTGAGCAGTGATTATTGATTAGAACTTTCCACCTGGGCTGTCCACCCAGGACCCAACAAGTTTGAGCAGTGGTCATTTCTATCAGAGAGGAACAGATTCTCCTCCTCCAGCTGTTGCCAGTTGGGGCAGGGCACTGCAGTTGTCAGTATCTTTCCCCAGCTGACATTCAAGAATAATACCTGGACTTATTATTATTGGGTAGAGGCTGGCTAGCATCAAAACAGATCCACTTAAATTATCTTACCAAACAGGTCCTCATAGTCTCTGGCTGCAGCTGTGAAAGACCTTTTTAAAGCTATAAGATAAAATCCATAACCACAAGCCCAGGCTCATTGGTAAAGGGCTAGTTAGCTTCAGTTCCTGGGGCCCCCAATAAAATCTCACTCCACCAGTTTTAATTGCCAAATTGCATAAAATGCCCATGGGGAGGAACTAGTGAAAGAACTCTGTCAACATGAATAGTCAGAATAGACCAACTATCCCAAGAACGACAAAGGAGATACAATAGAAAATACCATTCATAGAGAAGTGGCTGAAATATCACAAATAGAATTTAGATAATGGATGAGAACTAAGATAAATAGAATGGAGGAAAAGATGGAAATAGAAAGCCAAAAAGTAGTTCAAAAGTTATCTCAAGAAATTAATAAATTCAAAGACAAAGTCATGTAGATATGGAGATATTGAGAAAGGATATAGCAGAGCTTCTGGAATTGAAGAAAGGTATTTGAGCAGCTTCAAAATATACGAGTCCCTTAGTAATAAAACTGAGGAGGCAGAAGAAAGGATCTCAGAAATTGAAAGAAGGCTTTTCAATGATCCCAAGCATTCAAAGATGCAGAAGAAAAAGAAAGGGAGAAGAAGAACAGAACATTGCCTTGGAGTGTTGTGGAATTATTCCGAAAGATCAAACATCTGAATTATAGAGATTCCTTAAGAAGAGGACGTTTCTAAAGGCAAAGATGTTATACTCCAAAATATTATGGAGGAGAATTTCCCAAGCATTGCAAGAGATACAGAAATTCACCTAGGAGACAGTTTCAGCATTACTTATAAGAAAATGTACTAGCATGACCACAGATCTTTTAGCTATACTTTTCAAGCCAGAAGAGGATGGTCATCAACCTTTAACCTTGTAAAATAAAACAACTTTGAGCCCAGGATCTTGCATCCAGGTAAACTGAGTTTCATTAATAATGGACAAATCAAATATTTTACTAACCTCCATATGTTGAGGAAATTTGCCATAACTAGACCAACTCTCCCGAAAATACTCAAAACCATTTTCTATAATGACCAGCACAATCTTCTACCACCAAAGTAAATTTACCCAAAATTAAAAGAACAAAACTTAACTTCCACAATGGTGAAAGAGTAAAAAATATGCACCTTTTGAAAAACAAGATGGCCAAAACACTACCATACCTACCAATTCTCTCGATAAATGTCAATGGCTTAAATTCTCCTCTAAAGAACAACAGATTGGCTGACTGGATACAAAACCTCAGACCAGGTACCTTTGCCTACAAGAGACTCACTTTACCTCAAAGGATAAAGCAAGACTCAGGGTGAAGGGATGGACATCTATAATATAGGCAAATGGATATCAGAAAAAAAGAAAGGGTTTCAGTCTTACTTGCAGATACAATTGGATTTAAACCAACAAAAATAAGGGAAGACAAGGATGGACACTATGTATTTGTCAAGGAAAACACTCGACATGAAGAGATTTCAATAATTAACATTTATGCACCCCACTTGAATGCTCGATATATAAAACAAACCCTAATGGATATGAATAATTTGACATCTTCCTGTAATAATAGCTGGATATTTTAATACCCTTTGTACAGGTCTGGATAGATTCTTGAAGAAGAAAGTAAAAATACAAGTAATACAGTTAAACTTGACCCTAGAACAAATGGACTTAACAGCATTTACAGAACATTTCATCCTAATAAAACTAAATTCACATTCTCATCATCCCACAGATCATCCTCCAAATTTGACCATATCTTAGGACACAAGTCTAACCTCAGCAAATTTAAAAGAATAGAAATTATTCCCTGTATCTCCTCAGACCATGAGAGAATAAAACTTGAACTCAACAGCAAGTGAGTTTAGACATTTTATACTGAAAGTCATGAAAACTAAATAACCTTAGGCTGAAACAGACATTTTCATACTCAAAGTCATGAAAACTAAATAACCTTAGGCTGAATGATATTTGGGTCAAAGATAAGATTAAGAAGGAAATCATGTTTTTTGGAACAAGATGGTAATGAAGCCACAAACTATCAACATCTGTGGGATACTTCAAACCCTGTGGGATGCT
Source organism: Arctocebus calabarensis (assembly GCA_963573935.1). Taxonomy (NCBI): domain Eukaryota; kingdom Metazoa; phylum Chordata; class Mammalia; order Primates; family Lorisidae; genus Arctocebus; species Arctocebus calabarensis. Next base: position 33,953 of record CAUYON010047357.1, read on the forward strand.
GCAAAGGCAGTCCTAAAAGGGAAATTTGCAGCATTAGACGCATTCATCAATAAAGAGAGCAGTTCCACAATCTAATGGGCCATCTCAAGCAACTGTAAAAGGAAGATTAATGCAACACCAAACCCAGCATAAGAAAAATAACCAAAATTAAAGCAGAATTAAATGAAATTGAAAACAAAAACTTCATTTGGAAAATCAATGAAACAAAAAGTTGGTTCTTTGAAAAGATTAATAAAATTGATAAACCTTTAGCTAGCCTAACCAGAAAAGTAAAATCCCTAAAAACATCAATCAGAAACAAAAAAGGGTAAATAACAACAGATACCACAGAAATAATAAAATCTTCAATGATTACTACAAAAAAAACCCTCTATTCTCAGAAATATGAAAAACCTGGAGGAAATGGACCAATACCTGGAAGCATGCCACCTTTCTGAACTCGACCAGAAAGAATTAGAAATTTTGAATAGACCTATATCAACCACTGAAATAGCATCAACTATACAAAATATCCCAAAAAAGAAAACTCTGGGACCAGATGGTTTCACATGAGAATTCTACCAAACCTTCGAAGAGGAACTAGTACCAATATTACATAAACTTTTCTAAAACATAGAAAGGGAAATAATCCTCCTCAACACATTCTACAAAGCAAACATCACCTTGATCCCCAATCCAGGAAAGAAAGCAACAAAGAAAGAAAATTACAGACCAATATTATTAATGAATATTGATGCAAAAATATTGAAAAAGATCCTACCAAGCAGAATTCAATGATACATCAAAAATGTTATACACCATGATCAAGTTGGTTTTATCCCAAGGTTATAAGGTTGGTTCAACATATGTAAATCAAGAAATACAATATACCAAATAAATACAATCAAAAGCAAAAACCATATGATTCGCCCAAATGATGCAGAAAAGGATTTTGATAATATTTATCATCTTTTCATGATTAGAACACTTCAGACAATAGGCTTATATGGGACATTTCTTAAACTGATAGAGGCCATCTACAGCAAATCCACAGCCAATATCATATTGAATGGAATAAAATTAAAAATATTTCCACTCATATTTGGAACTAGAAGAATGCCCATGCTTTCCAATGCTCTTCAGCATAATCCTGGAAGTCTTAGCCATTACAATCAGGAAAAAGAAGGAGATCAAGGTTATTCAAATGGAGTCAGAAGAGGTCAAACTTATACTCTTCACAGATGACATGATCTTATACCTGGAAAACCCCAGCAACTCAACTACAAAGCTCTTAAAAGTTATTAAAGAATATAGCAGTGTCTCAAGATATAAAATCAATATGTACAAATCAGCAGCTTTTATATATAACAAACTTAGCCAAGAGAAATATATATTCAAAGACTATTCTTTTCACAGTACTGCCAAAGAAGATGAAACACCTGGGACCATATCTAACAAAGGATGTGAAAGATCTCTATAAAGAGAACTTTGAATCCCTGAGAAAAGAAATAGCTAAAGATGTTAACAAATAAAAAAAAAAATACCATATTCATGGTTAGGAGAATCAACATTGTTAAATTGTCCATATTACACAAAGCAATTTATAGATTTAATGCAATCCCCATCAAAACACCAATGTAATACTTTAAAGAACTTGAAAAAAAATAGTACTTTGGTTTGTATGGAATCAGCAAAAACTCTGAATAGCCAATACAATACTTACAAATAAGAACAAATCTGGAGGTATCACCATACCAGCCTTTAGGTTATACTATAAGTCTATAGTGATCAAAACAGCATGGTACTGTCACAAAAATACAGATGTAGATATATGGAATAGAATAAAGAATGTAGAGATGAACCCAGCCACATATTGTCATTTGATCTTTGATAAACCTAACAAAAACACACATTGGGGAAAAGAATCCCTATTTAACAAATGGTGCTGGGAGAGTTGACTAGTGATGTGTAGAAGACTGAAACTAGACCCACACCTCTCAACACTAACAAAAATTGATTCTCCCTGAATAAAAGACTTAAATTTAAGACATGAACTACAAAAATATCGGAAGAGAGTATAGGGGAAAAACTTGAAGATAATGTCCTGGGAAAACATTTTATGAGGAAGCCCCCACCCTGGCAATTGCAGCAACACCAAAAATAAATTACTAAAGATTTGATCAAGCTAAACACTCTGCATGGCTAAAATCACTACAACTAAAGCTAACAGACCAGACTTTGGAATAGGAGAAGATTTTTGCATGTTATGATTCCAACAAAGGTCTGATAACCAGAATCTACAGAAAATTCTAGTGAAGCAATAAGAAAGGAATAAACAACCCCATTTCTTTGTAGGCAAGAGACTTCAACAGAAACTTCTCTGATGATGGCAGGTGAATGGCCAATAAATACATGAAAAAATAGTCAACATTATCAGAGACATGCAAATCAAAACCACTTTGAGATATCATGTAACCACAGTGAGAATAGCCCACATCACCAAGTCCCCAAATTGCAGAATAATTATGATTTAGTAAAAAATGAAATAAAAAAATACATACTTTCTAGAACAGACACCCTTTACATGCAAAGACACAGATAGGTTCATGTAAAAGTATGGAAAATACATACCATGCAACAATAACCAATGGAGGGCTAAAATAATAAACAATAAAATATAAAGAACATATGAAAATGATGACCACATAACAAGATATTCTACAAAATATATGATACAAACCTGACAGGACTGAAAGGAGAATTTGAATAATGTGGAGACTTACAAATTTTAAAAAGAGAAATTGAATAATGTGGAGACTAATGAATAGTTGTAGATTTCAATAGCACCTTTAATCAGACAGATAAACAATAAGGAAATAAAAAAATTAAACAATACTAGGAACCAACTGGACCTGATAGAGATTTACAGAATACTCCACCTCATAAGACAAGTATATACATTTGTTTATAATGCAAAAAAAGTCTGTCTTGGAGGTTGTTCTATATGTGCTTGAGAGGAATATAATCATCTATTTTAAAAAAGAAAAAAATCCCATATCAATAATTTAACTTTCTACTTTAAGAAAAAAACTATAGAAAGAAGACCATTCTAAACTCCAAGCTCAAAAAAGTAAAAAAAAAAAAAAAAAAATAGAAAGAGTATAAATGAAATAAGAAAAGTTAGTTCATTGAGAAAACTGAACATTGACAAAACTTTAAATAGCCTGAATGAAAAAAAAAGATAAAAAATTAACAAATGTTGGCCAGTGCCTGTGGCCCAAAGGAGTAGGACGCTGGCCCCATATGTTGGAGTTTTTGGTTTCAAACCCTTCTTTTTTAATAAAATTCAAAAAAAAAAAAAAAAAAAATTAACAAATGTCAACAAAACTTTGGCTAGCCTGAACAACAACAACAACAAAAACATAAGTTTCCTAGAAAGACATAAACTATTAGACCTTATTCAAAATTAATAAAAACTTAAATAGACCTTTAACAACTAGAGAGATTGAATCAGTAACCAAAAGATTTCCATAAAGAAAATTTTAGGACTGGATGACTTTCCTGGTAAATTCGAGAAACTATTTAAAGAGTAATTTGCATCATTCCTTCACAAAGTCTTCCAAAATATAAGAGGAGTAACACTTCACAACTCAACCTATGAGGGTAATTTATCCTATCACAACACTAGAAAATAAAATAAGAAAAAATAAAAGCTACCAACCAGTATTTCCATGAATATAGAAGCAAAGTCCTCAACAAAACACTAGCTTACCAAATCCACCAGGATAGTCTGTGATCAAGTGGAATTGTTCCTAGTATTACAAGGTGGTATTGATGTTCAAATTCACTGTAACATACTATATTACTAGAATAACAGCCAAAATATGCATGATATCTCAACAGACACAGAAGAAGAAATGGACAAATTTCAATGCCACTTTATAATTTAAAAAAACACCCTAAAACTGAGCATAGAAGATAACTTTCTCAACCTGCTAAAAGACATCTATAAAATAACTATAGCTATCATCCTACTTAATAATGTAAAATTGAAAACTTTTCCTTATTATCAGGACCATGACAAGGAAGTCTGCTTTGCTACTTCTATTCAACATAGTACTGGAAGTCTTAATTGCCAGCATAATTAGGCAAGAAAAAAAAGAAGAAATAACAGGTATTGAAAACAGAAAGTAAGAAATAAAATTATCTGTATCTGTAGATGAGATGATCTTATATAGGGAAGATCCTATGGCATCCACAAAGAAACTATTAGAACTAATAATTTTTAAGTTGAAGTGTTAAAATTATTTTAGAATTTGTCTATATATATACAAGAATAATATTTTTGAGATTGGGTTTTTTTCTTTTTTTTCATCCTTTTCTTGAAGGAGCCATTGATAATTAATTTTTTATTTTACTTTTTTCTTATGCTATTTTTATTTCTTCTATTTAAAATTGTATTTTTCTTTTTCCTTTCTTCTTTTTTGTAACTCTTTTACGAACACTACTTTCTTTTTTCTCTCTCCCCCTCCTCTCACTCACTTATTATAGCTTTTAAGTGTGCTTATATCATTTTTGATAGAGCCTTTTCTTCCTCGCTATTCTCATGTATTTTATAAGAAGCATTTTAATTGTAGAATTCTTTTTTTTTTCTTCTTAGCTGTTGTTCTGTGATTGGCTGTTTGTTTGTTATGTTTCTGAATATTTTCAAACACAGTTGGTTTGATCCACAGATGTGAAACCCACTAATATGGGCAACTGTAGTAAGTAGGCTCCTTTGCTCAAATCCAATTTAACTTTTGAAAAATTTTCAAAGTAAATGTGAATTTGCTCTCTTTTTTCTTCCTTCCCCGTGTGTCTCTCTTTTCTCTTCCTTCCCCCGCGTGTCTCGTGTGTCTCTCTCCTTCCCTTCTCTCCCTTCTCTCTTTCTCCTCTCTTCCCCCATTTCTTTCTCTCTCTCCTTCCCCTTAATGCTGCTCTGCAGCTTCCCTGCTAATAAAGACCTTTTGTACAAAAAAAAGTAAATGTGAATTTCTTTTAAAAATTTAGATCCATGTGTGCGACTTTAAATCTTAAAAAAAAAAAAAATACCATACCTTCACAAGAAATTGGTTGTTGGATATCTACTAATTTTTTAAAGACTGCTCTTGCTACTGAGATAAGGAGAGCTGGGAAAATACAACAGATTTATATGAAAGAGTTTCTCTCTTCTAACATATCACGGCCTTGTTTTGGAGAATGGATAGAAATGCATGACACAGGTAGAAATAGTATTAGATAGAAATGACTCAAGTCCTAAGTTATGTTCAGCAGCAAAAACGATTGCAGAACAGAGATTTTAACTACTTTTTGGGCAACAAATTTTTTGTGTGAAGATAACTGCAGACACTAGAAAAGACTGAGAACAATATGGACAGAGGAATTCAGGGTGGTTTTAAAGGATAAGTTGGGATTTTGAGCATTTCTTCCAGAAAGGTAGAATCTGTTTAAGTTGATCTAAAGAGAATATTAAATTTAATCATATGTATCAGTCAGAGTTCCCATAAGAAACAGATTTTACTCCAAAGGTTTTAAAAAGGATGCTTTAATAGAAGGACAAAACTAAAAGAAGGTATTATGGAGGCCTTCAAAGAGCAGCAGCAGGAAATTGTTCGCATTATTAGGCCCTGTCAAGAGAATAAGGGGAGGCTTCTGAAAGCTGGAATCAGGGGGGAGGGTCTTTCTGCTGCTGCTACTGCCAGAAATCACCACTGAGCTAGATAAAAGGAAGAAATGCCAAGAATTTTCTCACCTCTCAACCTCCAATCCCTGGTCAAGAGGAAGCTAGCTAACAAAGGGAGCCAATGGCTAGTCTGGGAATTAGTCTGCCTGGGAACAGAACAGGAAAGAGAAGAAGGGTGGAGAAGGAGGCTGGGCTCAAAGGGTGTGGAAAAAACAGGAATGAGCCAGCAGCATGTTCTTTAGGATATTGCCTTCTTGTGAGCTACATACACATTGTGTAAAGTGGCAGCAAACGAAATAAATATTGTATTTAAGTAATAAATATTGCATTTGCACTTCATTTCTCTTCTCTACAGTGAATTTGTCTCTTGTCTGCCCTGTGACTGGACTGGTGAGGTCAGGAAGGTCTATTTTACTAGAGACATACAACGACAGTAAAGGGGGAAACAAGAGTTTTGATTTTTACAAATAATTTACTTTTGCATCTCACTCAAGGCACACTCTAAAGGTCAAATTCAAGATTACAAGGGTTTGAAGTTTTCATTTCTATCTTTTCCTGCCCAGAGTGATGCTTTAGGCAGATATCCCTCATGGATGAGCAACTTGTGGATTTGCATAGGGTGCTGTGCTCGGAAGGGTTCAACACTGGCTTAATGTTCTGCTGTTGAAAGCACATGTAGTGAGAATAAGATGGAGTGTGTCAGTCTGGGACAGACATGACACAGCGGGTCTGGTCACCTCCTGTCTCTCATTCTTACTGTTTTGTAAATTTAGTTCCCACCTTAAAGATGCCAGTGTTGAATAGCTTAGGAATTAACTTTTGAATTGAAAATGTTGTAATAGATCATCACTGAATTGTGCTGATCATCATTTAAAATAAGGGTTATAGTGGTTTTTGTTTTAGGAAGAATTGATTTAAGAAAATTAACTTTTGAATTAGAAATGTTTTAATAGATTGTCACTGACTTGTGCTGATCATTATTTAAAATAAGAGTTATTGTGATCTTTACTGTGAACCTCTATAGATAAAACTATAATTTTAGAAATAGAAAAGCGGAAAAGAACACTGTTCTCCAGAATCACAGGCCTTCTGACAAAGTTTGTTGGACTTATCCCCTTCTCTATAAATTAGCTGACAGTGACGGGCGGCTTGACCCTCTTTGTCCGGTAACACTGTCACTCTCTTCAAATGTAGTCAAGGGGTCCTTCCGGCATTTTTATTTTGCATTGGGCCCTGCAAATTAAACAGCTTGTCCTCCCTTCTGGGTGTGACATTATCATCACTCTTTAGAGGAGGTCTTCATATATTGCTAGTGAAAATACTAAGAGCAATAATCTTCTCTATCACTTTCTACTGAGAAATTAAAAGGATTCATAGATACACTAATTTTTCAATATCTTTACCACATTTTGTGATTCATTAAAGAGATACGAGCATGCATTAATCCAGATAATATAACTGATGTATCTAAGATATGGTATAAATTAATGCTGCAGTCAGGATTAAAACCGAAAAATGTTCTGAGTCCCTACTCCAGACATCATTAATCTCTGAAGTAACCGTACACTCTGGATTACAGAGCATGATCTGAGAGAGGATACCCGGGAAGGGTGAGGTCCAGGAGAACAGAGGTCTTCTCCAAGAGACCCCAAGGATACACCTGCACGGTCCTCTCCATGGCGAATCAGCTTTTAGGCATTTGTAGACTTAACTTCCTGGGACTTGGAAATTTCTGCTTCTGTGAAATCTTAACGTTCTATGAGGGCTGGAACAGCTTCTCCAGCTTGATTCAACCTGACCAATGAGAAAGGTACCCGTGGGTTGGAACTTTTTGACTGGAGATAAAAAGGAAAAGATCAAGCCAGTCAGGGGGAGTGTGGCTATTTTGAATTCTTCTATGCCATTTGCTCCGCTGGCTGAAATAAAGCCCTTCCTCTTATAAACATGGTGTTTGGGTGTTCCTTCTTTCCATTGGGCCTTGTCTTCCTGCAACAGACCAACCAACAACAACACAGAACCCTTATTCTGAGTCTTTTTTACTCAGAAAATGTGTGGTTCCTGATAGAAAAATATAGTTAGAAGGAATAAGTTATAGTGCCCCATAGTATAGCAGGATGATAAAAGTTGACAATAATTTATCGTTTGTTTCAAAATAGGTAGAGAACAAGGATTGGAAGATTTTTTGTTTGTTTGTTTGTTTTGAGACAAAGTCTTCCTATGTCACCCTCAGTAGAGTGCCATGGTGTTACAGCTCACAGCAACCTCAAAACCCTTGGGCTTAAGCTATTCTCTTGCCTCAGCTTCCCAAGTACCTGGGACTACAGGCACCCACCACAATGCCCAGCTATTTTTTGGTTGCAGTTGTTATTGTTGTTTAGCTGACCCAGGTCGGGTTCGAGCCCACCAGCCGGGGTGTATGTGGCCGGCACCATATCCACCGTGCTACAGGCACTAAGCCAAGATTAGAATATTCTTAACACAATGAAAAACTAAATGGTTGTGGTAATGAATATCCCAGTTATTTGGATTTGATCATTATACATTCTATACACGCATCAAAATATAACATGGACCTCAAAGATATTTATAAATACTATGTATCGATTTAAAAAAAGAAAATGTATGTATGGTTTCACTTAAAATACATGGTTAGAGTTGTCAATAGGAAGGAGGGAGTGAATTGGACCTGAGGCCAAGATCCTAAGGACTAAAGGAAACCTCTTTGAAGTAACAATAAACTCTGAAGCAAAGAGTCTAAAAAGAGGGTCTAGACAAGTACTGAGACTCCAAGACTAGGGTGACTCCAAGACTAGGGCACATTTTGGTGTCAGCACCAATTGATTAGTTTTAGTATTTTATATTTCATGAACTGAAATAGTGATTTTAAATAATCTATTGTTAACCCCAGCCTTTGGCTCTTTGTGTTTGTGGAGGGTAGGACAATCAGAGGCAGTACTTTTATGATTTTCTGTTTTCTAGTATCTCTGGCATGAAGGACAAGTGTTATGAGTTGGCTTGGCAACCAGTGCTCTGAATGCTTTCCCCTAGAATATTTAAATACTAGATATTTAGTCAATGAGCTTTCCTCTAATAACATATTAATATAAACAGCTCTTCACTTAAATTTATTTTTTTAATAACCAAGAGAAATATAATTATAGGAATATTTATTGGATAAGAGAATATCTGTTCAGATTTCTCTTCATTTTAAATCAGCATTTTTTGACACCATATATTGAGAGTATTCATATTTTAAAAAATAGCTATGGTGTTAAACATCTAAGCCAATAAGATATGAAATTAAAGGCAAAATTAATTCTTTTTCCCAGAGAAAAAGCCAAGAATGTATTTATTGTCATTTTAAGGTTTTGTATTATATTGTTTTGATTTGTAACAGCAGAGACTTCTAGAAATAACTATTTCAAACATCAGACTCCAGATGGATGAATTTAAGCTGTGGCATTCTAAAGATAGAAAGATTTCTGTTAAATCAAATTGTCTTATGTCAAAATTACAGAATTAAGTCAATAACTTGTTTAAAAATAATTAGGAATAGTTATAATACTTATTCCTATCACTAGGTAAAAACAATATGCATTTTTGAAATTTGGTAATATTGATTTTATGACTACTGGTCATTTCTCTAGATTTTGAATTTACTCTGCTTTGTAACATTTGTCCTTTCCTGGCCGTAGGTTGAGTTTGTGATTAAAGAAGAAAAAATCCATTCCCTGTGTCTGACTTTGGCCCCATTAGATTGTCATTCTCTCAGACAGGGCAAAGAACGCTCAGCTGCCAGTTTTTATGACAAGAACAGTATTCTCTCATATGTATTCTAGTACCCTACTTCAAAGCAAACTTTCATTTCAACAGTCTCAGTAGAATAACACATTTGTCTTTTATTTGTCTCAATACTGAGTCAAGAAAGCTTTCTATACCAGCAGTTTTCCCAAAGAAGGGGAAAAAAATTCAACATTAAAAACAACCACCTACACAGCCCTCTAAACACGGCTTTCTGAGTTAAAGTATAAAAGATTTGCAATGAGAGAAAATCACATAGAATGTCTATTTCTGTGTAGAGACAAGAAACTAAAGAGGAAACCCAAAATAGGAGGGATGGAAGGGGCGCTGCCAGTGACTCAGTAGGGGACCTTTAGTAAATCACTTAACCTCTTCTCACTGCCTTTCAAACAAATCCGGACCTGCCCTCACCTCCCAGCCCTTTAATCCCTTCGACCCATTTATACAGCTTCCCTTGCTTCCTCCGGGCCTCTGCTATTTCCCTCCCTCCTTTTGCTATGACTAAACATATTTCTTTTCTTAATTTCTTTCCTGCGTAATTTTGTTTCCTTCCCTCCTCATCTTGCTCTATATGCCTGGAATGATTCTAATGACTCAGAGGTATCCTTTTAGAATCACAGTTTCCATAAAGTCTTCCTGTAACAAGCTGTAAGTTGCTACTTACCCTCTTAATTTTGGTGATTATTAAAGGGAACAGAAACTTTTCTTACTTTTATTTCAAAAGTTTTGTCTCACTGTTCATCAAAACTTGTTAAACTTTCGAATAAAATACATTGATAAGATTTCACTCAGCAAGAGACATGATATTTCTTCAGAGCTATTACATCTTGCAGTTTCTGCTTCTTTCTTCCTTTTTCCTAACCTGGGTCATGCACACAGAAATAGATTTTGGAAAATGACACATTTGCCCTAGACCTAGATGGAAGACTTGCTCAGGTCTTGGCTGAAGAAGAGGATGAAAATAATTAAAGGTTAGAGGTTGTACTCTGACCAGATTAAAAGTGCTACTTTAACCTTATAATATGTATGTTTGCATGTGTGTGTGTGTGTGTGTGTGTCTACATATATATTTTTTTTCCCGACTGATTCTATTGGATTTATTAAAAGTTTGGAATTAGGTCTACTACATCTGCAGTGCAGACTGCTTGTAGAAAAGGATCATACATTTTAGGAATGCAAAATATTATATAAAGATATATAAATACACCAAAAACTAATTAATATTATTCTTAAGCACTATTTTTATAAAACTAAATTGAATTAGTTGAGAAGTAGCAAAGCTTTAAAGACCATAAATTATTATGTGAGAAAATGCTTCCTCTGCAATTGATGTAATACAGAATTATGAAAGCCAGAACAATCCTGGTGTCAATTTGGTTTAATTGTGTTTCTTGGTACATGTTTTCAATAATAATCGCCAAGGAAAAATGTGGGAAAGGAAAATTTTCAGCTTTTACTGAAGACATTTAGTGTCATTGTGTATTTTTTTTTTTTCACGAACAAGCATCAGATGGGATGCATGGTTTAAGAATTGTAGCAGAACCAATATTTCTGCTACTGTCTTGGCCCTAAAGCTAATAGAAGGAATAATGGTGTCAGAATATCTTATGACTAGTTCATGCTTTATTATTTTTGTGAATTTATAAGATATTTTCATTTACCTGTGGGAATGCTTTTGAAACTTCCAACTGTAATGTGTAGGGATTTCCTTTTGTTTTTATTTTTAACTGACCTTTTTGTAAACATTTATGGTTTTAGCATTATGTGTTTTTGCTCACATATTACTTTGAAGTCAGCTACATGATTTCTCTTTTTCCTGTGTTTCTAACAAAAATGTACCCATTTAACTATCTGATTAGACTCTTTGATTCTCTTTCCTTTCTCTTTCCTAGTTCATGGAATCAGAGCTATTTTTAGGTGATTATACATCTTAAAAAATATTCTCCCATGTCAGTTATTACAAGCATTAAAAATGTCTGGATGCTATGGGGGGGGGGAAGAAATGCTTTGGTATCCTTAGGAAGTTTTCCAGGGAAAATGTTAGTAACACTGACTTTTGAATCAAGTTTTACTCATACAAATGGGCATTTTACCATCAACTTGATATTTAAGAGGACCTAAAAATGTTATCTACAATGGAAATTAATTTAAATTATGCAAGCTGACAAATGACTTGACTATCAGGCCATATACATTTTCTTAATTATCCGTATATAATACAAATTAATAAGCATAAGAAGACTCTGTAATGTGAAAAGAAAAGGGTGGACTGACTAGCAACCTTAAGACTTAAAGAATACCAAGGTAGTGAGTTCTCTAGGTTTCCATATTATCTCCCATATATTCTGAACAGGGCTCTCCATAATCCTCTAACCCAAGAGTGACAATAGGAACAGACAAAAGAAAATTCCAGAAAAAGTCCCTTCCCTACTAGCTAAAGGATCAGGAAAAGGGTAACCTAACAATTAAAATCCTTTTTGACAATACCCACCCTGCCTCAGCCAAATCCATTGGAAAAAATGTCTCTTATTTCTGTGATTTCAGTGGGCCTCAGTGGGGAGTTGTTTTCAACAACTTACCCTGCTTCATGTAAGCAGGTTATGACACTATAATTTCTCCCTTCCTACTGAGGTAAGGTTGAGCAGGGACCTACTGCTCTGAATGGGGAGCTAATATTCCATTTGCTACCTGATGGAAGCAGATAGCACTTGAGTTCTTTCCTCTGCTATGCAATCTCAGCAGATTGATGGAATAACTGAGGTTCCAACTACCATTCAGTAGAACCAGGAGGTGCTCTAATTCCTCTGTCAAGATAGTGTTAGCAGGGCTGAGCAGAGACCTGGTCTTTCATCTCTGCCTGGTAGTAGCAGATAGTGTTCTTATTCCTCAACCAGGGTAGTATCAGTGGGATCCAGCAGCAATCCAAGGCTCCTCCATAGCTAGCATCCATGAGACGAAGCAAGGTAATGGAAGTTGTGGGGGGGGGGGCTAGTAAGCCTTTCACTGATGTCAGGTAGGGAGTGGAAGCCTTGATTTCACAGGGCCCAGTGGGGAACCAACCCTTCACTCTTACCTGGCATTATTGAGACTAAACGAGGAGATAAAATGGCTACTTGGTACTGTGCTTCCTCCCCTCTACTTCTCTGTTATCAGTGGAGTCCAGCAGAGAGTGAGCTTCTGCTCCCATCCTACAGCAACAAAGTGGTATGGGTAAGTCCTCTACTTACCCCCTTGCTGGTATCAGTAAGTTCCAGTGAAAAACTAAGTAATGCTATTCAGAGGCAATGAGGCAGTATGAATCAATGCCCCACTTTTACCCAGATGGTGTTACCAGGGTCAAGGGAGAAACTAAACCTCTACCCACTTACCTGTAACTAGGCAGTGTGAGTTGTTGCCCTGCTTTTACCATTGTGGTGCTGGTGTAGTTCATTGAGAAGCTTAACATGCACAGTAAATTCATTGCCTGCTAAAAAGAAAAGATTAATTAGAATACATGGTCTTATCATATCTAAAATATCCAGAATACAATAGCAAATCACTTGTCATGCTAATAACCATAAAACTACATCATGAGTAAAAAAAGACAATCAATTGTTAAACACAAAGTTGAATCGTAACTTGGCATTAGATGATAAGATTTTTAGATCAGCCATCATAAAAATTTGTCAATAATCCATTACATATGCTTTTGAAACAAAGAGAAAAAATGCAAAATCTTAGCAAAGAAATACAAATTACAAAAAGAAACAAATAGAAATCATAGATATGAAAATTGCAAGAACCAAAAAAAAAAAAATGGATAGGCTCAATAGTAGATTGAGGATCACAGCAGAGAGAATCAGTGAATTTAAGGACAGACTATTAGAATTTACTTAGTCTGAATTTTATCTGAATTCTGGAGAAAAAAGAGACTGAACATAAAATGAAAAAAGTATCAAAGGAACATTAGGAGAATAACAAAGATTTAACATTGCATTATCAGAATATCAAAGAAGAGAAACATTTGATGAAATAATGATTGAAAAGACCCAAATTTAGTGAAAGATATATCCTACAGATTCAAAAACTTGAATGAACTCTAACCAGGATAAGCCTAAAGAAATTCATGCAAAGACACAACACAATTAAACTATTTAAAATTAAACAAAAACAAAAAATATTGAAAGTAGCCAGGCAGAAAAAAAAAATTACATATAAGGGATACCAACACCATTTTGAATTACAATGGATTTCTCACCCCAAACTATGAAATTCAGAGTGCCCAGTGTAACATTTTTCAAGTGCTGAAAGGAGTTAACTGTTGGCCCATAATTCTATATCCAGCAAAAATATTCTTCAAGAATGCAGGAGAAATAAAGACATTCTCAGGTGAAGGAAAACTATGAAAGTATCTTGCTAATAAATGTATCCTTAAAGAATAGCTAAAGGAAGTTCTCTGAACAGAAAGGAAATAACAAGTGAAGGCTTGGAATTTCAGAAAGGAAAAGAAAATCATCATAATTGAGTAAGAATGAGGTAATATAAGATAAGTTAGTTTTCTCATGAGTTTCATAAACTATATTTGATGTTTGAAATAAAAATATAATGTCATCAGATGTGACGCTCAATGTATGCAGAATATATAATTAAGACAATTATATTTAAGATGCAGAAAGGTGCTGGGCATAGTAGCTCATGCCTGGCCTGTAATCCTAGCACTTCAGGAGGCTGAGACGGATGGATCACCTGAGCTCAAGAGTTCAAGACAAGCCTGAGCAAAAGAGAGACCTATTCTCTACTAAAAATAGAAAAACTAGCTGGGCATTGTGGCAGGCACCTGCAGTCCCAGCTGCTACTCAGGAGTATAAGGCAAGCTTTAGCTTAGGTCCAAGAGTTTAAGGCTGCTGGGAGCTCTGATGCCATGGCCCTCTACCCATGGCACAGAATGAGACTCTGTCTCAAAAAGAAAAAAGATGTAGAAAGGGTAAAAATACCTAAATGAAAGTAAAGTTTCTGCATTTCACTTGAAGTATTAAAACATCAAAACATCAATGCAAGTAAGTATTCACTTACTTGAATATATTATAATGCCTAGAACAGCCACTAGGAAAACTACCCAAAGTGATAATACTTAAAAAATATAAAGTAAATCAAGATGAAATTCTAAAAAATGTTCATGTAACCTATAGGAAGTTAAGAAAAAAAAGAAGAAGAAGAAACAGAGGAAAAAGAGGAAGAGTAAACAAACAGAAAAAAAATAATAAAATGACAGATTTAAACCCTAATATATCAGTAATTACTTTACATGAAAATGGTTTAAATTCATTAAAAGATAGAGATTGGCCTAGGAAGTTAAAACAAAATATGATCCAATAATACGTTGTATATAAGAAACTTACTTAGACTGAAAATAAAAGGATGGAAAAAGATATACTATGGAAACATTAGTTTTAAAAAAGGAAGAGTGGCTGTATCAATATCAGATAAAGTAGACTTCACAGGAAAAAAATTACTGATGACAAATAGAGACACTAAGCAATGATAAATTAATCAATTCAACAAAAACATAATAATACTAAATGAATACACACCAAACAACAGAACCTCAAACTGATAGAGTTTAAAGGAGAAATAAACAAATCACAATTATAGTTGGGGATTTCAATACCCCTCTTCCAGAAATCAACAGAACTACTGAACAGAAAATCAACAAGGATATAAAATAACCAAACAATGTAGCTGGCCAAAAGGATCTAATTCACATACATAAAACAATCTACTCTCAAACATGATTGTTTTCAAAAATCCATGAAACAGTTACCAAGATAGACCATATCCTGAGCCATAAATAAATTTCAAGAAATTAAGAGTAGAAATTGCATGAAGTATGTTCTATGACCATAATAAAGTCTAACTAGGAAAAAATAACAGAAAGGCAAAAGGAAAATATCAAAACACTTGGAAATTAAACAACATACTTTTAAATAATCCATGAGTCAAAGCGAACTGTCAAACAACATGTAAAAAATACATAAAAATGAAAATGCAATGTATCAAAATGTGGAACATAGCTAAAAAATTCTGAAAGGCAAATATAAAAATATATATAGCTCAAAATTTATGACAAATTTATAATAATCAGAACAGTATGATATTGGCTTCAGAATAGACCTAGTATTAAATAATAGATTCTTAGATATAATACCAAAAGCATAAGTGACAAAATTTAAAAAATCAATAAATTGAACTTCAAGAAAATTTAGTACCACGTGAAAACTTTCTCAACACCAGTAGTAATTAGGGAAATGCAAAGCAAACTCACAATGAGATATCACTTCACGCCCATTGGATGGCTGAAATTTAAAAAATGAAAGACAATAACAAGTATTGGTGAAGATGTGGAAAACTTGGAATCCTTTTACACTGTACGTGGGGATGTAACATGGTTGGAGCTGCTCTGGAAAACAGCCTGTAAGTTACTCAGAAAGTTTGGCATACTGATACATGCTACAACGTGAATGAATCTCAAAAATATGCTAGGCTTGGCACTTGTAGCTCAGTGGTTAGGGTGCTGGCTACATATACAGGGGCTGACGGGTTCAAATCTGGTCCAGGCCTGCTAAACAACAATGACATGCTGCGATGTTGTGGCAGGCACGTGTAGTCCCTGCTACTTGGGAGGCTGAGACAAGAGAATCACTTAAGTCCAAGAGATGGAGGTTGCTGTGAGCTGTAATGTCACAGCACTCTACTGAGGGCAACACAGTGAGCCTCTATCTCAAAAAAAAAAAAATGCTAAATTAAAGAAGTCAGACACAAAAGCCACATATTATGTAATTCCATTTATGTGAGATGTTTAGAATAGGCAAAGGTGTAGGGACAAGAAAGTACATTAGGGACTTCAGGTGGGGAGAGTGGGGAGTGACTGCTAATGAGTACAGGGATATTTTATGGGGTAATAAAAATGCTCTGAAATTGATTATGGTGGTGGTTGCACAACTCTAAATATATTTAAAGCTATTGAAATGTACACGTTAAATGGGCAAACTTTATGGCATGTAAATTATGTCTCGATAAAGCTGCTAAAATAAAAGTAAATGTGATATTAATGTAATAGACTAGGCTAGATAATTCTGAATACCTGAATGAAATTTGTATAACATAAAAATGGTTGTTTGAAACAAAAGGAGACATCCAAATTAAAATCTACTGAAACCATATCTTTTTAAACTGTGCCAGGCACTGTGTTAAGTGTGCTCAGGGGGATACAGAAATGAATCCAGACAAGTCTTAACCTTACACTCAGTGAAGAAAGAGACATAAAAGTATTTGTAATCTAAGATGGTGTTTTTTCATTTAATTTGTTTCATTTACTCAAATATAGCACTAATACATAAAAATTTAGTGGTTAATAACAAAATTTTCATTGGGAACCTTGCATAGGTAAAGCATATTTTTTGTTGAATTTGTGGCATTTATAAGAAATAGCAAAGCTGAAGACATGTTAGGCTTTTTGAAGTATATCTTGGTTCAAGTCAACTATCATTCTTCTTGTTCCAATCATATCCTTATTACTAATACTTAAAAGACTCTTTTTGTGGCAATTGTTTGTGAATTTAACCTGCTCAGCTCTTCTATTTCAATTTAATTCTTGACTAGGCTAATAATGTTTGGAATTAATTGACTAGCTTACAGATGTGGAAGGATCTACTTGATGTATTTGATTGGTCAATTTTCTGTGAGTTGTGTTGGCTCATTTAAAATTCTGTGAAGAATACAGTGATTGACAGAAAGGTTTCCCTGAAGGAGTATTTAGTTTGGAGATATATTACCTTTTACTGGTGAACTTGGCAACTTGAGCTAATGTAAACTGATTAAAATTAACAATCACACAGCAAGCTACTAATGTCCACGTGGAGAGGTAGGTATTTGTGCAATCAGATGGAGTTTGGAATCTCTTGATAAGTCACAAAATTAGGACTAAACTTTATGTAGTCTGAAGTAGATAAAAAGAAAGGCACTCAAGAAATTACTCTATCTTAGGTAAAGGTATGGCATTGGCTAGACATGTACCCATAGTTTTCTCTTGTTCTTGTCCATCCAACATTGGTATTATGATTTCCATTTTTTTGCAGAAAAGGAAACTAAATAATAGGTTAAATAACAGCTATTCAAAGACTTTGGGTAGAGCATAATATGCTGTCTGCTGTAGAGTTGACCAGCATAAGTTTAAATCTTACTTCTACCACTTAATGGCTCTTTAACTTTGGTCATGTTTTTACCACTCTGTGAGCCTTAGTTTCCTCATTCAGGTAATGAGAATAGAAATAGAACTTATCACATGGAATATTTGGAGGTGTTGAATGAGATAATACATACAAAGTGTTTAGCATACTGTCTGGCACTTAGAAGCACTCTATAAGTATGCTGCATGATTATTAGTTTTAGCCATGACATCCCTCATAGAGTGTAATTTGAAAAAATGAATAGCTGGGATAATCCACCACCATGTGATGAGTGTGGACCACAAACACAATATTGTAAACCAGGGTTCTAAAGGCATCTGGGATCAAGGCAAACAGAGCAAGTCACTCAAAGAATTATAGAGGGCCAAAGGTGTTGTGAACCAGCATGGAGAAGGGGAGCAAATCAGAGTGGAATTGATGGGGATTGAGAAAAATACAGCACAAGAGAAGACACAGAGATGAAAGATGGGATCAGGAGGTCTGCTGAACTAATGGCTATAGCCAGCATCAAAGGACAAAATCAGCTTTATTATATAGTATCTCCATAGGGGTTGTCTAGGGGGAAATAGCATAGACGATGGGGAAGTAGCATTAACAAAAGGCAAAGTTTTGGTCTTACATTATGATTGGAAAATGTAAATGACTTGAATAAATACAAATCATCTTGTAAATGGTTTCTACTCAACTTCATTAACATATGATAAAAAGTAAGAAGGGAAAGATAACAAGGATCTCTGCTTTAACTAGACAAAGAAAGCCCTATGTGACTTAGTGGTGCCTACTTAACTTCATTAACATATGATAAGAGGCAAGAAGGGAAAGATCACAAGGATCTCTGCATACTTAACTAGACAAAGAAAGAGCTACCCTGACTTCTGACAGAGGGAGCAGAGGAAAGGAATATGGTTGTTTTGGGAAGGGAGGAGAAGCAGTTGGGGGTTCATTCCCTGAGTTTTCCCCAGGCTGTGGGGGCCCTGCCGTCTCATGGCTCCACTCTCCACACAAAGGCTAATTGAACTTACTATACTGTATTTGCTGTGGCACATTCTTACAAACACGTGGAAAGGTACTGAAACTATCTAAGGGTGCTCCACTGCTTCTTAAAGTGGAAGTGGTAACATTGTCCATTAAGCCCAAATTAACTATGCTCTGCCTTACATCTCTGCTAGGCAATCAGAAAGCAGCTGAGCTTTTCCCCATTTATTTCTATTTAACAAACTACTCCCAAATTTAGTGGCTCAAAATAACCATTTTCTTTGCTCACTCCTTTATGGGTTAGGAATTCAGAAAAGGCTTGACTAGAACTTCTCTGATCACATTGTTTCAGCTGGGAAGGTTTGTCACAGGATAGGTGAGTCTTACAGTTACTTAGTGCCTTAAGGCTCTTTGCTTCTCACTGTCTACTTGAATCACATGTTCATGGCCATTTCCTGTTGAGTTGGGGTTCTGGATGGCTTGGCCCTCTTGGGTCATTTGGACTCCTTACAAGGCAGCTGACTTGCCCCAGAGTGAGGTTCCCAGCAGCAAGAAGTGAAATTGCGAGTCTTGCGACACTTGCACCTAGACCCTGGCACAGTGTCACTTCTGCAATTTTCTATTATACAAAGCAGTGTAATACAGGAGTCCTGATTGGGATAGTCCAGAGAGCAACTCCAGCACTGGAAGGCAGTGTAACATGTCTTTATTGAGCTCATGGAGGCTGTTGAGCAACATGGGAGGTCTGCCCTATTCAGCTCCTGCAAGCTGAGCTACATAGAAGGTCTCAAATCCACAATCTGCAATCCGCACGAACAGAAGGTCCTGTATACTTTTATACCTAGGGGAGAACAATAGGGCCAAGGTGTCAAGCAGCAGTTACATAAGCATGACTTCACTGTACTATGTAGGAAAAACATAGCAACTTCAGGCATCACCATGGGTGAGAAAGCCTAGACAACATTATCTGGCCCTACAGCAGTCAAGAGCTTACACAGATTCAAGGGAAGGTGACGTAGACCCCACCTCTCAATGGGGGAAGATCCAAGAGTTTGTAGTCATTTTTGTTTTACCACAGAGCTATATGCCTATATGGATATGTTTTCTTCTGCATTATAATTTATTCATTAATGAAGCATTGGCCCATGGAATATAAAAGTTGGTATCATGAGATCATTTATAAAATTAAAATTGACATCAAATGTCATATTATATTTTGTTGATGCTGAAAGTCTTCTTTGGTTCTGAGTTACTTTAGTAACTTTTTTAAATTCAAGTGCTATACTTACATAGATAAAATTTCCTTGGATAAAATGGAGACATATAAAGCCATTTGCAATTATGTTCTCAATAGCAGCTTTCAGTTTTATAATATAAAATAGGTCAGAAAGAAAAGAGTAAATTCATTAAAACAAAAAAATTTCTGAAAGCAAAAGAAGTTCTGTAGCTAAACTAGATTCCTAGTGAAGATTGTTATAATGGGATCATTATTTAAAAAATAATTATTTGCATCCAGAGAACACTCATTTTAAGTCACACTGTTAATTTACATAAAAATTGCTTATCCATGTAATTTATTCCTGCTATATGGAATCTGTTTCCACTTGAGTCAAAAACTGTTCCATGTATTTCTGACTAATAAGAATTGTTTTAAGTATGAGAATTTGATTTTCTATTTTCCATATTCCTAAATTTTATATTTTTATTGGCCTGTCTGCCTAATTTCACTTATGTGCAAAGCTAACATTGAGTCTGACAATATCCATGGCCCTGCAATGAAGGATACCAAAGCTTCATCACACTGGGTTGTTTCTGGCCGAAGACATTCACTCCACTAATGTAAAGGATACCCTTATTTCAAAGCTTTGCTCATGTCTTTCTGTATCCAGAAAACGGTGATCAAAGGTGCATGATTTAGGTTGTTCATCAAGTCTGAGCAAGCCTAGGAGCAAGAGAAGGAATAACTGGGGAGCTGACTTGATTTGGCATAATGAAAAGGAAATTTTTTCTGATGTCATCAAATTTAGAGAAAAGTTTTTCTTCCTCTGCGTTTTTGGACTGCACTGATTCTGCCAAGTGCTCTTTTTCTTTTTTTCAGTTGTTGGCCAGGGCTGGGTTTGAACCCACCACCTTCCGGTATATGGGAATGGCTACTCTTTTGAGCCACAGGCACTGCCCTGTAAAGTGCTTTTCTTTGGGACTATGTGTGTGGTTTGTCAGTGATTACTGAACGGATAAGCAGGGGAGTGAGAAGGCATGGTATTATCACACATTAAGAGAATCTGGAACAGAACTTATCTTAGATGGCTCAGATTGGGAAAGAGTAACTCCTGTTTAAGGAATGTGTTTTTTTTACAATAGTGAGGATCAGGATAGTGGAGGCTTTCTTGAAGGAAAACAATACAATTCTATTTTTTGTCTCCTCTAGAAAAAACTTTGCATGTAAGTGCATGGTTGCCACTGGACTAGAGGGCAACTAGTTCACAAAATAAGGCCTGCTTCAATGTGGCTTTCCTATGAAGAATTACTCCTCACCGATTTTCTTTTTCTTGCGAGAATGTCATAGCTCATGAACAGTTTTTACTTCCTTGACTCTGACATTACTCTCTAAACTTTGAATAATAGAGAAGGAGTGTGACCATCACCACACTACTCTTGGTTTAGACCAGGGTGGAAATAGCAGGGTGGGTTTTTAGGTAGCACCCAGAAATGAGACACATGATAGCCCAATGTAGGGCTGCTATGGTAGGCAGAATGATGCCCCCCTAAAGATGTCCATGTCCTAACTCCCTGGACTGTGACTGTGTTATCATACATGACAAAAGGGATGTTGCAGATGTGGTTAAATTAAGAATCTTGATAGGGAGGTTATCCTAGTCACCCCTAAATGTATTCACAAGGGTGACTATAAAGAGAAAAGCAGGAGAGTCAAATCAGAGAGAGATTGAAGATGCTTTGCTGCTGGCTTTGAGGATGTATGAACTGGCCCTGAACCAAGGAATGCAGGTGACTTCTAGAAGCTGGAAATGGGTATTGATTTTCACCTAGAACCTCCGAAGGGAACACAGCCTTGTTGACATTTTGATTTTAGTCCCATAAAGCCAATCTTACACTTCTGACCTTCAAATATATAAAATGATATATTCGTGTTGTTATTAACTTGTAAGTTTGTGTTAGTTTGTCTACAGCAGCAATGGGAAACTTCTGTGGCTGGTGATGACAAGGAAGATTATAGGTATGGAACAGCAGATGTCAAATGAACAGTTCCAGAGTGAAATCAATAGGTCCACAATTCTGAAAATATAGTACAGGAAGATTTATTTTGAAGTTGAAGAAGTCAACCCATGGCTATTATTACATCTTATAGAAACTCAAGGCACAAGGGTGGGAAGGCAAAATGATATAGCCATTAGAAGATGACTTTTCAGGAAAGAATAAAACTTTCCCTGCAATTCTACTTTTTGTGTCCTCTAGAAAAAACTTTGCATGTGAGTGCATGGTTGCATCTAAAAGGATGCATATTTATATATAAAAAAGATGGTAACAACTTACAGTCACAAACCAAAGAGAGGGTCAGCGATGTGTGAAAACAAACTGTCCCTGACCCCTCTTACTGGTATGTCACATGGTACTTCTGACACCACTTGCCAGGGCCCAGACTGGCCAGGTCTTGGGCTGGCTTAACTAGGTTCCTGACGTGGACTGGTAAGTTACCTTGTGCAGGTTCAGTTTCTCTTAGGTGCCTGAGGGCTATCTACCTTACCTGGAGAGAGAGAGAGTCTTAAAGTAAAGCAGTCTTCTTAGAAAGATAGAGCTTAGTCTTTAGCAGAGCTTGGTAATCAATCTTCAGCAGAGAGACACTGTGCTGGTGCTCTGCAGGCAGGAGAGGAGACAGAGTAAGCGGGTCCATGATAGAATGCGCATGCTCCTTGACTGCCTTCTCCTCCAGCCTAATATAAGGCTGATCTCGTGTCTCTCAACAGCACAGGTGTAGAGATTGCCCATTCACCACTGCTCTTATCTCTCAAGCTCTCATGCTTGTTAGGAGAGCTAAATCCCTCTCCATGCCCTTTCCACCCAGGTGTTCCATTATTGAGCAACACAGGTATTTCTTATAACTCTCACTCCTCCTAGTCATAGACTAGATGGGCTGCAACACTAGTATGTGACTGTTAATTAAGTTCCCACCAATAGAGAAATGACCAATGATGGTACAACATATATTCACATACAGAAAAGTATAAGGCAGTATAAAAGAAGAAAGGGAATCCTAATGGCCTAACATGAAAAATCTTCAAGGACTATTGTTCGATGAAAGGAAAAAAAAGGTGAAACATTTTATATAGGATATGACATCATTGATGTAAAATACTTAACTATTTTTATGGATATTGTAGAAGCAAAATTGATAATTTCCCCTGATTCCAACATCACTAAGCTGTTCATTACTATAATAAGTAATGATAATGAGAGTAATAATAATAGGATCACCCTGTGATTCTACTCCCCAGAATAATAAAATCTTACATATTTTCTATAAACTTGAATTCCCTAACAACATCAATGTTCTGCTATGATGATTTGTTGAAGATATGTTATGTGACCTTTGTTAATATAGTCTTGTAAGAAATTCATTGTTTTCCACCACGATTAGACAGACTTATGTAAACTGAGTAACCTCGGCAATTCTGAACTTTTTTCTTTAAATACTTGTGTTCACGCTTGCCAGGCCAGTCTTTTTGAACTCTGACTTCCAAGCACTCATTGCACATAAATATTTTCTTTCTTTTTCCAAATGGTTGTGTCTCTGGATTTTCCCTTGACATTGCATGAGAAATTCATACAAGAGAAATCTATATAATTAAAATAAATTTTTATAAATAACAAGAAATATTTTAAAATAATACACATATATATATACACATATACATACGCAGAGGGCTGCAAAAAATGAATACATATTTTAAGAAAGGAAAAAACTTTTTAAAATTGTAACAGTATATACCAATGGCTGTTATCTTGCATATTGTATCTTGTATCTCTTGTAATTGCAAAGGTCAACTGTGACTTGAGTATCAATATTACAATTTTAATACAGTTTTTTCCTTTCTTAAAATGTGCATCCATTGTTGCACTGTCTCATTCATACCTAATTACATATATGTATGTGTGTATTTATGCTTTTAAAACTGTTTATGACAAGCTAAGATGAAAAATTTTTACCTCCCAAGGTTAAAAATGGCAATAAAGCTAATAGGATTTCCTCTTCCTTCATTTCCATTTTCACAGAACAGGAATTAGGGAAAGAGAGAGACAATTTTCTAAGAGAGTAACTTGTCAAATTCAGATTTTCAAAGGAAACTACCGATTCAAGGGCAGGAGCCACATTACCACTGGTAGATAGAATCCGAATGGAGAAACCCTGCTGAGTGCAAGAAAAAGTATTCCAAAATCACTTGCCTGAGAAATGCCAACTTGGTTTAGCCCTTATCCTGTATTACTAAATTGCATTTTCCATGTCCTCCGAGAAACTTCCTCCAGACCATTGCACAATCTTCTGATGCCTGAATAACAGAAAGACTTTAAGTAGTGTTTTCCAAACCAACGTGTTACTAAGGTCAATAAACAATGTAATGAATATACATTCACTCCTATAGACTCTATGGGGAGAGAAAGGTGTCTTTGCCATTTCCTGGCTATGAGAAGAATTAAACCCCTTAACTGCTCTCTCTGCCTCATAATCCTTATCTGTAAGTTTATGCTTCTCTTAAAAGTTTTTGGAAGTACTAAATGAGGTAGCGTGCTTAAAGTATCTATAAGGAGTCACTTACCGTACCACTAGAGGGCCTTAAATGTTAGTCTCTTTTCTGTACTCTCCAAATTAAAGATTTCATTCATAAAACCTGCTGTAGACATACTAGTTCAAATCCCTCCTATTACAGATGTGCAATTGAAGTGCAGAGGGATTAAATGACTATCCTAGGGCCAAGGAAAGATTGGCTAAGGAGGCATAAGAACCCAATTTTTATTATTAAATATGTTAAAAAATGAAAAATCTAATTGTTTTGATGTATTTATTTTGTTTCTTTCCAAAGGAATGACATCCATCCACATCCTTTCCCAATTCCCAATGCTTCTCAGGTGATATTGACAATAAAACCTAACCCATGCTGCCTTGCTTCCATACCACAATCAGTGAGTTGATTCAGCTGTGGGTCTAATAAGGCATTAAGGTTTACTAACAAGGACAAAAGAAGATAAGCACCAATGGAGGAAGAAAGGATTTCTCCTAGCTGGGGGTTTTCAATCTTGGCTGCTGGTTGGAATGACCTGGAGGTTTAAAAACTTCTGATACTTGGGTTCCACCATCCAGATATTCTTATTTAATTGGTCTAGGTTGTGGCTCTGGCTTTGAATGATCATAGGCGATTCTAATAGTCAGCTCGAAGTTGAGAATAATCAGTTTATTGTATGTGCATTTGCCCATTATATCTAGTAAAGCAAAAAAGAATTTAATCTTAAAATTCACCTACCAGAAAATTAGAAATTCAAGGTTGATGAATTTCCAGGTAGGATGTAACAACCCACCAACTGGAAATGGCATTTTATGTTTTTCAAATGGAACTTGATCATGATTATGTTACTCAGTCTGAGCTAAGTATATGGTTTCATCATTTTTAATTCCTTCCTTTGGTCATTATCAATATTTTGGGGAGCTCATTTTTAAAATGAATTTATTTTTTGTTTGCATATATTCATGGGTATAAGTACAATTTTGCTATGTTGATATATTACACTGTACCTTCAGCAATGCACATTGTACCTACTCAAAAACCTCCCATCCAATGCTCACCCCCCACACCTCAAGTCTCCATTGTCCATAACTCCACACTCTGCTGCTTCTTTTTTTTTTTTTTTTTTACATACAATCAGAAATATTTTGATTATACTGTCACAGATACCCTTCATGGCATTTTCTTGATCACTATGTAAAGACATTGATACTCCACCTTTAATAAGTTTCACCAGTACCCTGCTAAGATGCACCGTAGGTGTGTTCCCACTAATTGCCCTCCCTCCAGCCATCCTCCTCCCTCCCCTCCCCTCCCTTTCCCCTTTCCCTGTATTCTTGTGCTATAATTGGGTTTTAGCCTTCATATGAAAGCTATAAATTAGCTTCATACTAGGGCTGAGTACATTGGATACTTTTTCTTCCATTCTTGAGATACTTTGCTAAGAAGAATATGTTCCAGCTCCATC